>MU832757.1:0-67190 GCA_029204225.1 Diphasiastrum complanatum
GCATCGGTGGAAAGGGGTGAGGTGGCAGCAGGGGAGTGGTGAGGTGGCAGCAGGAGAGCGTGTCCTACGGGTAAGGCTGGTGCGAGATGGAGGGGCCATCGCGAGAGGGAATGGAGCGCTACACCAACGCGCGAGAGAGAGAGAGAGAGAGAGAGAGAGAGAGAGAGAGAGAGAGAGAGAGAGAGAGAGAGAGAGAGAGAGAGAGAGATGCTTCTGTTTACAGCAATGGAGATGAAAAAAATATTCCAATGCCTATGGTCATGAATTCTTGGAGCAAGATTGATTCATTCTATGGTATTGATTTTGGAGTTATCTCTTCCCTTTCTGAGAAAGGATCAGACCTGCAGTCAGATTTCAGGTGCCATCAGAGAGAGAGAGAGAGAGAGAGAGAGAGAGAGAGAGAGAGAGAGAGAGAGAATAGAAAGGTTCCAAATCTTTGTGATTTCTACTCGATATCATTTGTTGAGGTTCAAGAGAGTGCTAGGTGCATTGGAACAAGTTTGAAGAAGGAGATCAATCATTGCAACATGGGCTACAATGGAAGGCTTCATGTTGGAGAGGAATGATAGGCTTACCTCAAGCAACTATTCAACTTGGAAGGTGAGGATGGAATCTCTACTCGAGATGAATGAGTTGATGGACATTGTTGTAGGTGTGGAGGAGAGACCTCAAGCACCTTGAGAACAGTTGAGGTATGATAGGAGGACAAAGAAAGCTCTTTGTGTGACCAAGATGAATGTGACAAATGAAGTTCTCAAGGAAATTGGTAAGTGCACTACATCTAGTGATGCTCGGGAAACCTTGAAGAAGGTTTATGAATCCAAGTTTATGAATCCAAGTCTACATCAAGCGTAACCCTTAGGAGGCAAATCTTTCAAAGTCTTCAAAAGAATAATGAAAGTGCTCATGCTTTTGTTTTGAAGGTTAAAGCATTGAATGATAAATTGGCATGTATTGGTGAAAGCATTAAGGATGTTGAGCTTGTGCAAGTTGTTCTTAATGGCTTATTGGATGAACATGCTAACTTAGAACAAAGCTTTGCTATTCAGAAGACATTGCCAAGTATGGAGGACTTGCAAGAGGTCTGAAGAGTTTAGACTCCAAGCAGTAGAGGATTATCTTTCACATCTCAAGTTGGAGAGGAGGAAGCTATGTTCTCAAAGGGAAAGTTCAAGGGCAAAGGCAAGGGCAAATGGTCAAAAGGCCAAGATCAAGTTATCCCATCTTCTTTTGTTGGTATGAAGAAGGATAGATCAAAGCTTAAATGTTTCTATTGTGGAGTCCAAGGACATTTTGCTAGTGATTGTTTCAAGAAGAAAAGAAATCAAGGTGAAAAGCATGGCAATGTAACTCTAGATGAGGATGGTGTTAATGAACAAAATTCAAATGATTCTTTTGTGATGTCCTCATGTTTGTTGGCTAATGGTGGACATATTGATCCTTGGTGGATTGATAGTGGAGCAAGCTCACATATGACATTTCACAAAGAGTATTTCTCTTCATTGATGGCATTTGAAGGTGACAAGAAAGTTATCCACATGGCCAATGATGGTGAGTGCGCAATCAAAGGGATTGGCACAATTCCTATTTTCCTCTCTACTAATAGGAATGTGAATTTGAAGAATATTTTTTTCATTCCATCAATAACTAAAAACCTTCTTAGTGTGAGTCAAATGCTTGACAAAGGTCTTAAAGTGGAGTTTGATGGTGATGCATGCCAGATCAAAAATGAAGGGGTTGTGATTGCAAAAGGGAAAAGGCAAGGTAAATTGTTCAAACTTGATGCTTGTGTTGTTGCTAACCAAGTTGGATGTATGGCAAAAGAGCAATGGTCGATGCAAGAGGTATGGCACAAGAGATTGGGGCATCTCAACTTCAAGTCATTGGAGGTGATGGCAAAAGTCCAAGAACACCACAACAAAATGGAGTGGCCGAGAGGAAGAATAGAACCTTATTGTGAAAGAGCCAAAGCAATGAGGTTAAGTGCCGATCTTCCTAAACCTTTTTGGGGTGAAGCTTGTTGTTTTGGATGGAAAGACACCTTTTAAGATTCTATTTGGTAGGAGGCCGAGCGTCAAGTATCTCAAAACTTTTGGATGTACATGCTATGTCAACATTACTCTTGATGATAGGACAAAAGAGGATCCATCTTCAAAGAAAGGTATATTTGTTGGATATAGTGAGGTGTGCGAGGCTTACAAAATCTACATTCCTGCAAGTAAGAAAGCGGCCATAAGTAGAGGTCTCATTTTTTATAATGGAAACAATCCAAAGGTTGCTTGTAATGATGTTGCTATCAATGGATCTAACATTCTTGATGTTGATGACAAAGTATGATATTTTGGATGATGATGGTGAAGAGGCAGCTTCAAGTCAAAAGCCAAGGAAAACATGAAGGCAAAGGCAAAAACCTTCAAAGCTCACATATGATGAAGAGGGTAAGCAAGTGGTTGAAGGTACAAACTATGCTTTCCTAACCTCTTTTGATGAACCTACACGTGTAGATGAAGCAAGGCAAAAAGAGGAGTGGATCCAAGCAATGGATCTTGAGTATCAAGCTCTTACGAAGAACAATACATGGAGGTTGGTGGAACTTCCTAAGGACAAGAAGGCAATAGGATGGCAAGTGGATCTTCAAGGTGAAGACGAATCAAGATGGATCAATCAACACAAAGCAAGGTTGGTGGCAAAAGGATATCCTGGTAAGCATTCGAATCATCATTTCTTTTGAAACACTTTATGGATGGGATCTACGGCAATTGGATATCAATAATGCATTCTTGAATGAAGATCTTGAAGAGGAGGTTTACAAGGAGCACACCGGGGGGCTACATTTCTCATCGCAAGCCAAATCATGTGTGTCTTCTCCAAAAGAGTTTGTATGGGCTTAAGCAAGCACGAAGGAGTTGGTATGCTAAGCTTAACACTTTCCTACTTTCTCAAATTCATTATGAGTGAGTATGATCATTCACTTCATTTTAGATTGAATGGAAATGATGTTACTATCCTTCTAATCTATGTGGATGACATTATTTTGAGTGGAGGCAACAATCAAGATATAGATGACTTCAAGATAGCACTCAAGGAGGAATTTGAGGTACATGTGTAAGTCCAACCTAATGATCACATGATTTGATTTATTAGATGTTTATAAAAGGACTTTAGGCCGATTGTGGGAATTAAATGTCATAGGGCCTAATAATCAAGTTAGTGAATAAAAGTGGGATCCCCTAAAAATTCAAATTCAAATAGGGAGGGAGGTAGGAATTGGCCAATAGGCTTTGAGGCCAAGTGCCCTAAAATCCACTATAAGTAGTGGTGCTTTGTAGTTCATTTTTTATGTTGAATCAAGAAGGTGGAAACTCTACCAAATTGCATTTGGATGTCCTTGTTCTTTTTTCTTGCTCCATCTCTCATGTTTTCTTTGTTATCTTCATGTTATTTGGATTTGCTGATTGTTGGGATTGAATCTTGTTTCTATAAGAGCAAAAGAGAAAGAGGAAAGTAAGCTTGATCTTGGTGATTAGGGTTCATGGATCATAGTGTTAGATGTTGAGTCATAAGCATGTGTATGAATTTGAACTATGCTATCGCTCTCATGGGAATGAACTTCTCCGTGACATGTAAAGAATCCTCTTTCATTCTTGATGCTTTGCAAGTGCTTAGATCCACGGTTGAAGGTGGATAGGAAAACCCACTACACTATTTGCACCCTTCCTCCAACACAAAAGTGTGAAACATTCAATTAAGTCACTTGACTAAAGTCTAGAAGTTCAATTTTCTACCCAATATACAAGCCACAACTTGGTTCTTATAATTTGCTAGAGTTGAGGACTAAGGTAGCAATAGTTTTTCATTTTGTGATTAGCTATTGTTGTACATTTCTCTTCCTATCCATTTTGATGAGTTTACTAGAGTCAATTACTTTTGTCTGATCTCTTCTACCAATTAGCTATCGATGTACCCTTCTTATTGAACTACAATTAGCTATTACTTTTGCCAATTCTCTCTGAAATGAACTATAAACATTTTGTTGCTTGACGTTGATTTTATTGCTAGCGTAGCTATAAACTTTGAAGTTAGAACTCCTAACTTGTTCTACATTGAGGATGCAAGTTAAGCCCAAAGAAGCTGAAGGCTAAATCATGTTAAGGGAGTAGAACTGTTGGTAAATCATATGGGGGTGCTCTGCTATAATAAAAGACTTTATTGTACACATTGGCATGTGAATAAGATTCTCATAAATGGTAGGGTTCCATACTTTTCCCAATGAAGTTTCTTCCCTTCTTTTGTTCTTATCGACTACCGAACGCCTGTGGGCACAGTATCATTGTGTATGTCTCTTTATTGACGTTGATTGCTGCTAATTCTGGTCATTACTGGATTTGTTCAAATCTATCCTTCCTCCCTTGCTATATGATTCAGCATCAGATTCATGATTTTTTCTGTTATATGCGAAATTTATTCATAAGAGCTTATAGTGTCATACCATAGTCATTACTATAATCTTCTTCAGAGAGTGAAATTGCAAGAGCATGATCAAGATCGTCACTAGCTGCACGTTTGTTCTTCCCATCCTGTAGCACAATATTATGATCAATCAAAAGGAGAAATGTTAACACAGCTCCAGGTTGCAAAAGAATGATTAAAGCACCATAACATAGTACTTAATAATGCGTTTGCTAGTTCTAAACTACTTTTTGACAATCTAGTATAACTCAGAAGTTAATTGTGAAACTGAGAATATTGAACAGACAATTTTGATTGCACATAGAGCAGTTCAAGATTGATTCTAATGCAAACCATGGACAGAAATTCATAGGCTTCTGTAATAACCATCGTATCTTCTTCAAGCACCGAGTCGATACCCCACACAGAATCTACAGGCTAGTGTCATACACTTGATGGTTTTCTTCAGGCACTGATTGGTTCTCTTAGAAAGAACAGGAGCACAGCCGGTTGCAAATGGTAGGCCAGAACTTGAATATCAGTTAAATCAGCACCAAACTAATTGTGCAGATTATGGCAATGTCAGAAGATGACATTATTTTTTCATGCCATGATCTGCACGAAATGCTGTACTGCTATGATATTAATACCTTGAGAAAATAATGGGAAATGTATGAATTCAGACCCTTAAATGCATTCTTAAGCATATCTAGATTACTACATAAATCCAAGTGATAGAATCATGATGCAAGAAGCCTATTCAGCCTATCATCAATCATTTGTCTGCAGGCATCCCGAGGCGTCCCAGCAGCAGCTAAATGTTCGAAACCCTGTTAATGTATTGCAATTCTAAGCACAACAAAAAGGATAACGAGAAATATAACATTGAGGCCAATCGGCTTGACAAGATCAACATTTCGATAATGTACTTACAAGCGAGACATGAATTTTGACCAGTGCATGTGCCTTTGTGATAGGATCAGCTTCAAAGGAGCAATTTCTACTGGCGAAGGGGAGGAAGGGATCAAAAGACAAAATTGTGCTACGTCTTCACAGGTAGAGAAGCTTACTCCTGAAGTCGTTGAACCACCGTGTGGATAGTCTTCATATGATACTCTCTGGTTTGAGCCCTTAAAAATTTTGTTGAGCCACTTCATCTTCAATCTCCGTAACAACTCCCAATACCAACTAAATGCTGTAAAATAGAAATAGAATAGTGAGGGAAAAAACACAAATTAGGGGCTATACCGAGTTCCCTAACATAGGTCAAGCTATTAGTGGAAGAGGAGCATGCAGGTGGGCAGTCCTAAATATAGCTCACCCTAAGAAGTTAGTATATTCTCAGAAGCATGAGCATGTGTCATGTTTTCCCCATCTACTACAATTCCTAGAGCTTCTATAGCATGTCTTTGCTTTAGCATTTCTGTTCAATATAAGCAACGAGTTTGAAATGGTTTTCCGATTAGCATAAAGTTAATTAAAACCATAGAATTAATGAACCGTTGGCGGTTCACCACGGTTCTGAGAACCGTACAGTGAACCGTACGGTTCACAAAGATTGGTTGCCAGAAAGAACCGTGGTAATTAAATAATTACTTAATTAATTGATTTTTTTTTTACTTCCATGCGTGCCAAAAACAGTGCCATGAGTGCCAAAAACAGTAATAGAAATTTCAACCATTTGTATTCCTAAGTGATACAGTTTAAAACAGTGAGTGCCAAAAACAGATTTTTTATAACACTGACTGCCAAAAACAGTGAGTGCCACAGATTCTATGACAGAGTGCCAAAAACAGTAGTGAAATGAGTGCCAAAAACAGTGAACTGAGGCCAAAAACAGGGAAATGAGGGCCGAAAATCTGTGGGAGGGGTTTTGGTGGGGCAAAGGGTCATAAAAAAGAAATTAATTAATTAATTACAAGAACCGAACCGTGGTACGGTTCACCCCACGGTTCTGAGAACCGTGGGTTCTATGATTAAAACACATACTTCTGAGAAAAAATACCAGAAACTATTAGAAGGACAAATAAAAACCATGAACTTGTTCCGACAAAGCTTTGAGTCATTGCTCTCTGCAACCTAAGTAATGTCAATAAGTGCTATTCAAAAGAAATTCCTGTCTTTTCTTGGAAACCCGTCTTTCTACTCTACTTTTCTTTTAAAATCTATTATTATAGAGCTGTAGCCATAGAATTAATGAACTGTGGGTGGTTCACCACGGTTCTGAGAACCGTACAGTGAACCGTACGGTTCTCAATTTTTTTTGCCAGAACCGTGGTGAACCGCGTGTAGTTATTAATTGATTATTTTTTATATATTATTGTGTGGAAAGTCAGCGGGAAGTCATGCAGCGGAATCAGCGGAATTAATTCAGCAGAAAGTCAGCGGGCGGAATCCTTCCTCTGGAGTCTGATGGAATGCATAAGGCGAAGAAGACATGCGAAGTCATGCAGTGGAATCCTTCAGCGGAAAGTCAGCGGGCGGAATCCTTCCTCTAATGGAATGCCTAAGGCGAAGAAGTCATGTGAAATGGATTCTCGAATTTGCATGACATGATCGTAGCCAAAGCAACAGGATCGTCCGTCTGTGAGTGTAGCAAATCAGCCATCATGCCTCATCACTGGCAGGAAGGGGTTTTGGGGGGGAAATTAATTAATTAATTAATTATTTATTTATTTAGAATCTCAGCCATGAGGGTCCGGGCCGAAGTGCCCGCGTCCGCGTCCGTGTCCGACACTCGGACCCGGACGCGGGGTTGGACGCGTCCTTTTTTTTTAATTTTGTTTTTTTTTGGGCCGGACGCGTCCAGAGGAAGAGGGCGAGAGAGAGAGAGAGAGAGAGAGAGAGAGAGAGAGAGAGAGAGAGAGAGAGAGAGAGAGAGAGAGAGAGATGGTGTTTGTGTGTGTGTGTGTGATGAGGTGTGTGTGTGTGAAAAGACATTGTTGATTTGTGTGCATACAGTTGTGTGTGTGGTGATCTCTGTGTGAGAGAGAGAGAGGAAGAGACAGAGAGTGTGAGGGACGGAGAGAGAGAGGTATTGTGTGTGTGTGTGAGTTTAGGATTTAGGTTTAAGGGTGCTTGGGTTTGGGGTTTAGGGTTTAGGGTGGGAGAGAGAGCTTGGATTTCCGTGCTTCTGTGTGTGTGCATGTGTGTGTGTGTGTGTGTGTGTGTGAGAGAGAGAGAGAGAGAGAGAGAGAGAGAGAGAGAGAGATATGGCTGCTCGTCCCATTTGTGATGAGATGGAGGTGATGCCCGACAAAAAGTGGCGTTGCCCTTTTTGTCAACGGCAGTTCACAGGGAACGCCTCTCGGGTTCGAGCACATCTGGGGGGGTTGCGAGTCCGACCCATGGGGGGGCGCTACGGGATCAGCATTTGTATGGTCATCCCCGCTGCGGAGAGGGCTTGCATTATCGAGACATATTTTGGGCCAGCTGCTGAGCCCGGCGAGCCGTCCATAGATGCCGCGGACTCTATTTCTACAAGTGCACCCACTGCCACCGCCCCTGCCACTGGTACACCCACTGCCCCCACCGTCGCATCTGCACCCGCCACCGCCGTTGCATCCGCACCCGCACCCGCCACCGCCTCCGCCTCCGCCAGTACTCCCCATGGATCCACAGCCTCCACTGCTGCACCTACGCCTCTGCCATCACCGTCAAATCTGCACGGCCCGTCCACATCCTCCACTTCCGCACCTGCACCTATGCCACCGCCTCCAGATCCGCATCGTCCATCCGCATCCTCCCAGCCATCCACATCCCGAGGCACCAGACAGATGTCCATGCCGGGATCTTTCAGAGAGGGGCAACACAGAGAGGCCACCAGGACCATAGCACAGATGTTCTATTACCTGAACCTCCCCTTTATCATAGCATCATCCCGCATCTTTCGAGAGGCTATCTCGAAAGTTGTAGTCTGCGGGCCCGGCTACACACCACCCACAGCCGACGCACTACGAGGCCCTTTGCTCCAGGACCGGGTTGCATCAGTCAGAGAGAGACTGGCCGCACTGCATGAGGCTTGGGATAGATACGGCTATTCTATCATGGCTGATGGGTGGACTGATCGTCGCAGACGTCCACTCATCAACGTGATTGTTTCCAGTTGTTACTGTTCCATGTTCTTGCGCAGCATCGACGCCTCCGAGGCAGGGAGAGTGCATTCGGCCGAGTACATTTACGGCATCATTCGCGCAGCAATAGAGGAGGTCGGACCACAACGCGTTGTCCAGGTATAATCTTCCTGCGTTAGTTGCTTGGTCATTTGCTGCTTGATGTTGATACAATAGTTTTGCGTAGTTTTCGATTGATTGCAATGTGTTTCCGAGCTGTGGACTGATCATGTGAACGTATCGCGAAAGGTTGTGACGGACAATGCGTCCAACTGCCGCGGTATGGGGGAGCTTCTTATGGCAGACTACCCCTCCATTGTCTGGACTCTATGCGCCGCACACTCACTGGACCTCCTCCTGCATTTCATTGGGCGCCTGCCTTGGGTCAGTGACATTTCACGAGGGCACTTGCGGTTGTGGACTTCGTCACACGCAAGCGCCGCATGACGGCCCTTTTCCATTTGTAGTGTATAGCTTGTCACTCTTCTGGTGAGCCCTAATTTCCCCCAGAGAGTCAATATTCTGGTGAGCGTTCACCTCTCCCCAATCCTCTAGTGAGCATTCACTTCTTTGAGACAGTCACTGATGCATCCTAAACCCTAAACCATTAATACCTAAACCCTAAACCATCATCTTCACTCGAAACCACTCTCAAATCTTTCTTTGCCGCTTTTTTGGAGCCTAGTTCCCAATGAAGGTTCGTAATAATTTATGAACTGCTCATTAGTCATGGTTGTTTAATAATATCTCAGTTATGAGAGCCATGGCCCAGTGGTTAGGTCTGTTGAAAATTTTTTTGGTACCGTTTTCCTATTTTTTAACAGGAGGGGGCACGTGGGTGCCAGACACCCTCTGATAATTAATTCCGGGGGAAAAACAGGGGCCATAAATTGCTTTTATTTTGCTTTTGGGATGGGGGACAGTGTAGGCAGATGCCTGTATTTTTATTTATTTTTTTGAAATTTTTTTTTTTTTGCAAAAAATCGGACGCGTCAGGACGCGGACGCACCCGCCACCGGCTTCCTTAGATTTAGATGAACCGTACCACGGTTCAAGGAACCATGGTACGGTTCCTTCCACAGATCCCAGGACCCACGGTTCTGGGAACCGTGGGTTCTATGGCTATAGCATTGGAAGGGTTTTGACAATACCTCCATTCATGGTTTGCATTCTGCTACTTAAAATCATCAATATCAGAATCAGACATAGTGAGTAATGTATTCATCAAGCTCATTGTTACCAAGAAAGTCACAAGCTTCTTAACTTCAAGGCTAAATACATAATTACAACACACATGGAGCAATAAGTCATAAAAAACTTGCTAGGGTTTTAAGACCCTGAAAATAGAGAGTAACAAATATTGAAGACAATCAGAAATACTGCAGAAAGTCCATACTCACAATTTCTTGCCCTTTAAGTGAAGGCCAAGATGAAGCCTTAAGTGTCTCTCATCCAAACAAGGGAAAGAAAAATTAATACGAAACTTCCTAGATTGATCATGGTTTTGCAACATCATAACTCTTAATTAACTACATATTCCAATCAATACCAGAGTGTTCAAGTAAAGAGGATCTTAAATCCTACCTGTGAGTGTGTGTTTACCACAAATAGAAAATGACAATATTTAGTGCCATAATCATTTTCTGATATATCCACCTTGGAGTGCAGCAATATCTCCTATCACAATTGCAGAAAGTAAGAAGAAAAGGTCTGGTTTCGTTCCCTTAGTTTACAATTTAGTATGTCTAGTGCCTTGCACCTCTGTCTAGTGGCACAGATGTGTAACTTTCCCATCTATAACAGGGAATGAGTTTGTCAATGTTTCTCCTACCACCGTGGAAGTCTCATGGAAGTTTATAACCTTTCTCCTCTCACTATCAATTTAAACTTCCAAATATCTAGTGCTTTATGATATATCTTAAGATAGAGACAAAAACGACTTTACACTTGGGGCATATTTGGAACATAAGATTTTCAAACTTTGTGTTTCGCCAGATATAATCAATCACTCAAAAGCAGGATAGCTGTACAATGGAAAAAGAAAGTATTCTTCAGTTTGCTGAGCAAAATTTTGGACACAAAAACTCAAATTCCCCAGATCTAAAACCGGCTACACATGATTGAAACGCTCACCAGCACTCGTATCCATGTGAGCATTCCAGCAAGCCAATCTAGTTTTCATACTATGTCCAGATGTTTGGAGCAGAAGATAACTGGCTAATATTAGTGCTCGTATTCCCTTCAAAGAAACTTCTCTACTTCATGTTATTTCATGACTTCGTCCTTTGCTTTCTTTCAAATGGAGAGCTTGGTGAGAGGGGCTACAGAAAGCAATTAAGCTCAAAGAGTAAAAATTGAGAACGTGCTATAAGCCTAGTGTCTCCCCTTATACCCGTAAGACAACAATGTTTTATGATTGAAGGAAGAATGATCAGAATATCGGACAGATAAGAGCAGTAATGAACATTATCGATACATACAGTCAGACTTGCAATTGAGCAGATTCTAACGTTTTTATTTTTCTAGCGTCTCGGTTTGTAAAAACAGATTAGGAGATTAGGAGCATTTTCTCTGCAATCAGCATACGAATATCAAACATAAACTTACAGAAATTGCCCATAGCAGAGCAGACATGCTGTAGAAGAAGCATTCTGAACAATCAATTCAGATGCTACACAGGCCTTCCACTCTACGACAGTAAAATCGCTTTTCTACGCAGCGGAAATATGAATAGCTTGAACCAAAACTACCTTCTGAAAGCAAAGAGCTCTTCAAAGAAAGATCCAACACAAAAACAGTGGAATGGTAAATGTAAGAATCGACGATGGAAGGCCCAATGCAGAGGGATTAAGATAGAAAGCAGGACTACAAGCGTGACTTTCCGAAGAGCTAAGCTAAGAATCTGTTAATCGAAGGACAATTGGCCCCCACACAAGTGCATCACAGAAAAAAGAAGGCATAGACGAAAGAATTCATTGATATCCAACAACTAAACTTAGCCATGTATGGCTACCACAATCAAAATAACGCCGTATGCCTGCAAGCAATCAGATAACAGACAAAGGCATGAGGAGACAAAAAGAAACTAGATGCAGAAGGGGATCTCAGCCTTCAAAGCAGAGATCCAAGGCGTACCATAAGCCGAAGCTCGCTCCTGCTGCTGCCATATTACATGAATTATAATAGACGAAGATCCAGACCACCACTGCTGCTCTCTCAAAGCGAATTCTAGCTTTATCGTAGCACGAACACAATGCGATTATAGAAATGAACAGTAAGTACAGACGGTAGCAGCTTCTGGGAACACGAACAAGAGAAGACTGGGAGGGGCTTCTCTATGCTGGCGAGGATCAGCCATTTCCCGAAATAAGAATGAAATCTATACGGATGTACGCAGATTCCTAGGTGGTAGGGCTGGTGGCGGAGAGGCGGTGGCCATAAAATAGAGGAAGGAGAATAGTCTGACATAATAAAAAGTAAAAGGATATCTGGATTAACGCAGCTTTTTAGGTGGTGGGGTTGGTGGCGCAGTGGCGGTGGACTGGTGGAGCCGTGGTGGCGGTGGCGGAGAATTGGAGCTGGAGGTTGCGGCGGAGCCTTCACCGGCAACCGATAAAATAATTATTTCCAAATTACAGCTAAATTAATATAATTTTGTTTTTCCTGCCTTACTTAACGTAAATAAAGGAAAGGAATAGATAAATAAATTTTTAAATAAAAGAAAATAGGTATTTAAGAAACGTATTAATGAGATAATTGCTGTCGGGAAACGGGACGGAATCTGGCCGTGAAAGAAAAAGGGGTGTCGCTTTTGGGAAAGGGGGCCCATGAGGCTAAAAATGCGTGATGTCCATGTCTAGGTACCCTTTTTTTTCTCCTTTCCACATTTCTTTTTAGGAGATGCTTATCTTTCGAAATGGGCCTTTCAACCAAGTTTTTAGTGCTCAAACAAGGCTAGAAAATTGCGCCTTTTCCGTCACACTTAGCTCATTCATGAAGTGGGGTCGCGTCTTCTTCAACTCTTAATCAAGTGGTCCTCCCCCCAATGAGTGGGGAGATTTGGTAAGGAGTAACTTTCCACTCTTTGAGGCTAGGAGTTGGGCTCCAATCCACCACCTCACAAATGAGGACAAAAAACAACTCTTAATCAAGTGCTTTAATAGGTGGTGACTTGATAAAGAATTCCTCTCATCCTTGAGGTCATGAGTTTGACTCCATCAAACGAACAATGACATAACATAGGAAATAATTTCTTAATCAAGAGCAATTGCCAAATTTTTTACGAGAGCATATGTGCATCTAAAATTGCCATGGCAATCAAGGGCCTACCTTCATGGAAGGGCAATGGTTACTTGAGAGCTACAAGCACCAACTCCCAAGTTTTACAACAAGCCCCTACCGAATTTGGATGAGATATGTCTCTTAATGCCATGGTAGTTACAAATAGCATAATGCTCTTCCATGTCTAACCATAATTTGAAGAACTATCTATCCATCTTCTCTTTTGCCACCCAAAGCTCTCTCATTGATATAGTCATGGTAGAAAATGCATGTGGCTCAAAGGGATGTTCTCAAGAGTTTGAACTTTTTTTAATTGAAAGTGGTGCCTCTATTGGAGCTAAGTTTTGGTGGAGCAATTGTGGCAGTTGTGGTGTATATTTTGTAGGCAATGGCTTGTAGGTTATAAAGATAGGGTAAAACGTAGGGCATGCTAGATTTCAAGTAAGGGAGCGACAATTTGATTATCACACCAAAGATCTCAGAGAGTTTTCTAGCCTACTATGCGAAATATTATCGATAGTATCAAAACTAAGCAAAGAATTTGTACACAAAAAATATGACTTCCATTATGGAAATTGTAAATCATCCATGAACAATGATATTCAATGATAGTCAAAATAGATAATTGTCTTTGTATGTCCATGCAACTAGTAAGAACTAATATGACTAGGTCTATATGCCTTGATTTAACTATGACTCTTACTTTCCTGCGGGGGTTGGAATGTGAGACTCAAGGAGCATTTTAGTGGAATGCAAGGATACTCAAAGAAGTCACACCTTGCATGGAACGACTTGTTAAGTTATCACATTTTTGAAATGAAAAAGGCCCAAGTATGGCATCCTATGTGTATAACTCTAACTTGAAGCGCCAAGCTTTAATATTCTAGCAAAAGGTTCAAATATGGCATCGTGCATATATAAGCCCAGCTTGCAATGCCAGTTAGTTAGTGTGATGCAAGTAAAATATTTTTGAAAATTTACAAGATTGAACTTGGACTTTTATTTTATTAAAAGTCAAACTAGAACTTATAAGGTTTTAAAAGTTTCTCAAGGTAGACATTGTAATTTATACTACTTAATCCCATAAGTAAAAGTGGAAAGGGGTCTGTGGAGATCGCCAAGTGAAGATCCTCTAGGCCTTGTCATGTGTGTGAAAGAGAGCACTATGGAGCCAAACCACCTAACCAACTGGAAGCCAAACGTAAAAAACCAATCAACTTCACCCTCGGGCCACAGTGATTGAATACAAGAGAGGAGATGTTTATGGCACTTGGAATCTGAAAATAGGAAGAGAAGAAATTGAAATTACATTGTTTCTTGCTAGAATTGATAATAGTTAACACAATATGATAAATTGACTTCACATAAACTTACCTTATTGACATTTATGGCCTCGTTACTAGATTCTCTGTCTTATGAGCTCCACAAACATTAATGAAAACAATTATACCATAGCTAAGGATCAGCATTAGTATTATGACTAGAACTAATAGAAAACTATTGATTACATAAATAGTCGTGCATGTCAATAATGTGTGGAATTGTCTAATAGTTTATCTTTTATGTTTCAAGTTGTATTTGAAACTTTACCAGTTTGATGTACTTAGTAAAATTGTCAGTGTTAAAAATGCAGATCACTTAGGCGATTGGCTTTCTTAGCACTCACAAGTATTCTCAATAATTTGTTATTGTTGTTATTCTTGGTATTGTCAATGCATCAATCTATACACCAGGACATACTCTTATTCAGTACTAATCTGAGTCTGATGAAGGATACAAAATGCATGCTGGCCCAGGCATACAAGATGACTAACATGGGTCTAGCAATACATTTTTCATTTGTTATAATACTAGGTTAGTTGGTATGGAAGTCCAACAATGAGATATTTCATGCATGTGTGTGTGTGTGTGTGTGTGTGTGTGTGTGTGTGTGTGTGTGTGTGTGTGTGTGCGCGTGTGTGTGTGTGTGTGTAAGATGACCCATGGCCAGTGAAAATCCTAAGTTAGAATAAAGCAAAAGGCAGGCTTCAAGTCTAAATGGTACGTAACTCATTTATATTCTACAACTTATTCTTTAGTGCCATCACATAGGGATCTATTTTTGTGACTCATTTTTTACTTGTCATTCATTTTTGCTATTTTCTACAACTTCATGACTTCGAACATCATCCCACCAAGGCAGAGTATGACATTGCATTTTGCACGTCATATGACGGTTTGGTGGTAGAGTTAGCCCATTAGGGCATCCACCCCACATAGAGTTATATTCATTATTATCTCCATCAAATTTATATATATTTATATACCCTTCGTGGATTGAATTGTGGTCAAATTTACTATTGTCATTTTCATTGCTTGTATTGATGCAAGTTGGCGCAGCTCCAGAGCATGTGGCATCTTTGGGTCACGGTGATGAGTAGTGTAAGATATTCTCACAATAGTCACGGTGATGGAAAGTCTCACAATATTATGTAATATATATGGTTTTGTTTAAGCATTTTGGTTTAATGTTTGATATTTCAATGATTTATAATTTGTGAGTGAATGGAATGTGACTTTCATATGTTTGAAACATAGCTTAAATTCATTATATGCTCTTTTATTATTTTCATTATAAGCCCTAGATTATATGTTTCTATTCGCCAGGGGTCATGAAATTTTTTATTTGATTTGCATGCCCTTTAGTTTTAATTGACCATTTTCACTAGCTCAAAGATGAACCTTTTCATGTCTTCTTGTTGTACAATTTAAACCTTTTCGAAAGCCTTTGTGAAGACATTAGTATATGCGGTGCCAAGAAACACAAGAATGAGATATCGATACTTGATCAATCACATAATGCTTTTTGGATCCACTTAGGAGAGTTTTTGGAATCACTTCATAAGCTCTCATCAACTTTGTGTACAACATTGGTGGATGCTTCACTATATTGACGATGAACAAAGCATGTAACAATTTATTAATCCATTGGAGAAAGGATGGAGAGATAACACAATGCTTGCTTAAAAGTGACGAACGACAATACAATAGAGAGGAGAGGAATTTTATGAGAAAAAAAATGCTAATTCAAGAGTGAAGTTGTCAATGAATCCTATATTGCAAAAAAACATTTCAAACTCTTGTTTAAGAAAATGTTCAAAACCCTTGTTTAAACCCTTGTCACTCTGTGCTAACCGACATCTGTCGGAATTCGATGACAAATTTTCAAAATCAATCCTACGCCACGCTGGTTGTCGAAAACCAAGATCTGTCGAATTCTGGCAGAACCTTTTTGACATAATTTTTGACATGGTTAATGACAGATTCTCTAACATTCCGAAATTTGATGATTTTTTTTTAAGTGATTTTACGTCACAATATATGTAGGAAATCACCAATTTGTGTTGTTGTGACATTTCATTTTATTGTGAACATAAACTTCTTAAAGTGTTGTGAGGGTAGTATAATTGGAAGATACAAAAGGAATTTGTTTGAAGTTGATTATATATATCGTCATAGTCACTTGGAGAACCTTGTGAACTAGTTAGTAATGTGTATCTCATGAAAAGACTTCTACTGGCAGAAGTTGCTAAGTTTTTTTTGTTGCTAATGATTGGAGAATGCTTATTTACTAGTAAGAGAAAATGAGTTTTCTTTACATTGGTTTAATTCTACATGGAAAACAGAGTTTGGGCGTGTTGGAAGGGATCATTTTTGGGCTATAAAACAGTGTGCTCTCAGCAAAAGAAGGTGGCTTGCTTGGAAGTTTATTACTAAAGGTCTCTCAACTTGGCAACATTGCATGTTGAGCAAAAAAGATTTGTCTCAACCTTGGGCTCTTTTGATGTCTACAACTTTTCCTCCTCTCCTCTCTGCCACTGTCGCTAATCCTCATTCTTAGTTCCTGATTTTACTCATTCCTCTTTCCTTGTCTCCTCTTCCATGCCCAATCTTTTCAAGTCTATCATGAATGTTCTTCTATCTATGAGAGAACTTACCGTATGGACAGGTCGAAACTCCATCTCCCCTCTTGAATCCCTTTGGTTTTCTAAAGCCATCACCCTTAGCTCCAAGCCTCTTGCCTTTATTGATAGGATACTCTGCCTTAAAATTACGCATAAAGGTATTGTCAAGTGAGAGCATATCATGAATTCCATCTACTCGCTCAACCTCTCCCGTCTTAGGACTGAACTTGGCCTTTCCTCTCTTGAATCTAACTTCTTGTCCTTTGCCTTTGGTCCCCTCTCCACTTCTTTTGTCACTGACTGTGATAATAAATGAATTTTCAAGGCTTTAGATAAAATGGGCAAGATCTCCTACTCTTATGTTTTCTCAACTATGAAAGAGCCCTTCTTTACCTTTGCATGGTTCAATTCCAAATGGAGCCTTTCTAATTCCCCTAGTATCTAGAAGGCCATATTTCTCCGTATCCATAGAATTAAGCTGGGCAAGTTTAGAATCCTTTCACTCATAATTATTCAGTAGCTTTCTCTTCCTATCTGTGCTCAATATAGGGGTAATGTTTCGCATGTCTGCTCTAAGCGCAAAACATTAGATGAGGATGTTTCACACTTGTTTTTTCATTGCTACGTCTCTTTGTCGAAATCAGTGTCTGATCTTTTCATTGCACGTTTTCATGCAATATTTAAAAGATTCATCTACTCTGACCTCTTGTTGAATGACATTAATTTTAAGGATATTGGCAATGTATGAGACCTATTACTATTTGGTATATTTGGTTAGACAGAAGTAGCAGGGAATTTGGGAACAATGATTTTGTCATCTCCCCCTTGCATCTTTTTAAGGAGGCTGAGAAACTTTTTCATTTGTAAGCCTTTGTTCCATTTTGTACTTTGTAAAAAGTTTCTAATCTAAGATTAATTCCTTCAAGAGAAAAGAAGAAGAAGATTTGTCTACTTTGCAAAGATGAAATTCAAATTATAGACATTCATAGTTTGGCTTTACTTTGGAGGCAATTACTTGACTAGTTTTGGGGATGACATGTGGAACCTAATGAATATATGATTTTTTTGGTGGTCTTTGAATGGCTTATAGTTTTTCATTATGACTTTTGTTCTGTGGAATATATGGAAGTTCAAGAATAAGGTGCTCCTTGAGAAAGATCATAATTTGCTTCATTCAATTCTCTCATTAAAAGAGGCTTGTAGAGCTTATGCTAATTGACATTGCATGATGGGTTTGGAGCTAGTGCTTGGCACCATGTCTAGTTTTCAAATCATGACATATTTGTTTGGAGTCAAAAATTGTGGATGGGTGTAGTCTCTATGAGAAATTAGACTAGAGTTATAATTGTCAAATGATGTTGTACTTGAAGGACTTTGGGAGTATAAGTGGGAAGAATTTATGCTAGACAACAAAAAATTCTAGAAAACGTTATGTATTTTTTTTTATTGGTGTTAATATAATATTAAGATAGTTCACCTTTTTTTCGCACAAAATTTGAAAGTCAAATTTGGTTAATTCAATGCTCTACATTTTTTTTGAGCAAAGATACCACTAGCTCAAGATATGAAAGAATATTTGGTCCAAGAAAAATTGCCCTAAAAGAAAAAATAAGACAAAAAGAAAAAAGAACTCAATTGTACTCATGCATCTATACATATGAGGATTATAACACATTTGAAAAACTTACTTTTATTTTTTTGACTTTTGGGTCAAGGGGCTCACAAATTCTCCCATCATTAACACAATAGCCTCACATTTATAATGACTATATCTTAGTCATACGAATATTTTATTTGACAAGCTTTTAACAAAACATAGGTTTCTTTTTCTTTCTCCAAAAAATTCAAAGTAGTACATTGTTAAGTATGATAAGTATGCCACAAATCAACTAGTGAACTAAACTTTATTATGGGTACTTTCATGAAATAATTGCAACATCTATTGCATTTCATGTAGGAAATCTACAACCTTTTGAATCTTAATAGATTTAATAATAAGAGATCTAGGTTGAAAATTGTGCATAAAGCATAAATAAATCATAATCTTCAGTAGAGTGTTTTCCACTATTGCAAGCAAAAGCTATGAGAGGAGGTAATCTTCCTAGTGAAGTTTCATGTGAGAGACGTATGTCCTCAACATATCTTACATATTTTGATTGTTTCTTTCAGTATGTCCGTATGATCCATCCAATATGACAAGTAGAATAAATTCAAGCTTATGAAAAATAGCATACCAAAAGTGTCCTATGAACTTTGAATCTCTATTGCTAGTGATATCACTAGTCAATCCATAAAACCTAAATAATCTTTCAACAGATGTATAGGCTAAATCAGAAGCCTTTGTGGTTGATTTAATATGTATGAATGTAACTAAATTAGCTACTCTACTCTCAAGTAGAATCATTATGTCATTGGGTCCTAGGAAGTCCAACTACAAAATTCAAACAACGCACTTCCAAAAAGGTTTGACATGTGTTGTGATGGACTCTTGAAGACAAATCTTGCAAGTCCTTGTGAGACTCCAAACCTCAATCACCTTTCCACAAAGGACATACCTTTCCTTGGATTTGTTCTTCTTGTATTTGCATTTTGAACTTGAAGCTTCATCCTTCACCTTGGCTTTTACAAGTTGAGGTGGGGAAGTCCTCCAAATCCAAGGTAGAGCCTCCAAATGTCCTCCAAGCAACCTGCAAGCTCCAAGATGCTCCCCAACTCCAAGCTAGGATGCCTCCACCTGCAAGTAAGGATATGCAAGCCTCCAAGGATCTCTCCTCCACCTGTGTCCCTACTCTTTAAACACAAGGATAGATAACAGGCTAGCCTCAAGTATTCACCACCCAACCATAGCTAGATCCAAGCTCCAAGCAAGACCTATCTAGCACCCCCTTGCTAACCATAAACAAATCACAAGCATACCACAACACTCCATAGCATACTCAAGATCCAAACCCTACTTATGTCCCATACCAATAAGCAAGATCCAAACCTTAAGCATACTACCACAAAAAAGCACTCTACACACTAGTAGCAACACTAGAGCATAAGCAAAGCAAACAAGAGAGATCTCTCCCTCCCAATGGGTGCCCTACTACCCTCATATAGACCCCTCCAATGCACTATGGAGTTCCATGCTCATCCAATGAGAGAAAGAGAAGCCTAGGGGAGTCAAAGAATCTCCAAGAGCCTCCATAGGTTTATGGAAGGTCAAGAGACTCCTTCCATAACCTATGACTCTCTGTTCTTATGGGAGTTGAGAACTCAATGGACACTTTAGAAGGGCGCCCTCCTACTAGGTCCCATTGCCCAAGTTGTGCATGTATACTTTGGTCCTAGACCAGTAAAGTGATATGGTTCAAGGTTGAGGCCCAAGGTTTAGAAAAATAGTCATCCAATGACTTTCTAACACCTCCCTAGGTTCCATACCTCCATCCAAGGCATAGACACCTACCTGTCCTTAACCAAGGACACTAGTACCTTAATATAAGACACCTACCCTTAATACTAGGGATACCCCTTATCCAAGGGTCACGTGACTCCATACCTCCGACTAAGGTATAGTCACTTGTCTGTCCTTATACAAGGGTACATTGCCATTTAGCCCCCAACACTAAATGGACTATTAGGGGTCTGAAGTACTACTAGTTACATAGGTATGTAACATTCCTTCCTCCTAAACTTAAATTTTTTCTTGTAGGGAAAAATTTGAAAAATTCTTCCGGAGATCAGCCTCCTTTTCCTAGGTATCCTCCTCTTCTGATTTGCCCCTCACTTGACTAAAATTTCTTGAAGCACTCTACTCCGTAGAGTCCTCTACCGGCTATTAACAATCGCCTCGGGTTCAGGTGGTCCACTCACGGACTCATCACTAAGAAGTTTCACTAGATCTTCCATAGGGACCAGGGTCTCCCAAACCCCCAACGAGGGTTTCAACTTACTAACGTGGAAAACTGGATGAATTCCAACATTAGCTAGAAGATGTAGTTTTTATGCGACCTTGTTTATCACTTGGATAACCTTAAAAGGACCGCAATACCTAGGCGCCAACTTTGCACACTTAATAGTTTTCAACCTCCTAGAGTGACTAGGGACTCTCAAAAACACCCAGTCGTTGACCATGAATACCTTGTGCTTCCAAGATAGATCAGCATAGTGTCTTACCCTGTCTCGGGCACTTCTTATGCTATCTTTAGCCAGTTGTAACATTTCTTGCATATCCGCAAGAAAATCAGCTGCGGCTTGCACCTGTAGGTTTTTTCATGCCAACACTAATTGGTGATCGAGGTTGAAAACCATACATAAGCATGAAAGGGCCGAATCTGGTCGCTGAATGTTTTGCACTGTTATATACAAATTCCACTAGTGGAAGATATTGTTCCCAATCAGACTGTCGATGGCCCACATATGCTCAAAGCATACCCTCCATCGTCTGATTGGTCCTTTCCGTTTGACCGTCTGATTCCGGATGGTCTGTAGAACTCAAACTTAAAAGTTGTTTCCAACTTTTCAAATACTGCTTGCCAAAAATTCCTAGTGAATTTTAGGTCACGGTCACTGACAATATCGCAAGGCAGCCCGTATAGTCGAAAAAGCTTCTCAACAAACAATTGAGTTAGTTTTGAAGCTTTAACAGTAGTTTTTGTTGGGATAAATTGAGCAAACTTTGTAAGTCTGTCAACAACGACCCAAACCGAATCGTGGCCCTTTCTTGTACGTGGAAGTCCGACCACTGTTCACAGATTTCCGCCGAATCTGTGAACACGATTTCTTTTTTGTTTTACTTCTTCTTCATTCTGGTGGTTACAATTCTTTACAGTTTATCTTCTTGTTTAGAATAGTTTCCAGGCAGAAGTATTTCTCATATTATAATGTGTATTCCCAACCTGTTAGTGGGGATGAAACAGTGACGTTACTCAACTATATGCATTTACAAGCCATGCAACCAGTCCTAGCTCAACATAGATCAACGTTTTGAATCAAAGAGCAAATCTACAATCTATCTACCAAACTATCTTAGGAAATCAGAGAATAATGCAATGACAAGTTTAAGCTACTCAGCAAGAAACAAGAAACAAGAAAACTAGCTTCCTAACAACATTCTAGCAGCCCAAGAATCAGGAAACACCCATTTTTTGATGCTTGGAATATCCAAGAACAATCAAGGATAGGATTGTTAGTGAATATGCAAATCAGATCCATAATCTCAGCCTCTATAG
The DNA here is from genome assembly GCA_029204225.1 of Diphasiastrum complanatum. Taxonomy (NCBI): domain Eukaryota; kingdom Viridiplantae; phylum Streptophyta; class Lycopodiopsida; order Lycopodiales; family Lycopodiaceae; genus Diphasiastrum; species Diphasiastrum complanatum. Next base: position 22,000 of record MU832757.1, read on the forward strand.
TTTACCTGCATGCTGAAACTACAAAATCAAGAAACAAGAAAGTTAATCCACATCTACATTCCACAAAGCAAGAAAGTAAGCAAGAGATCTAATTAATCCACAATCACAAAGGAATTTAGAACATGCTCATAGGAATTTCACTCAAGAATATTGCCATGAACAAGGAGCTTCACAATTGTCAAGAACTCGTGGAAGATCTTCTTTATTCACTCAAGAGGAATTGACAATACAATCAAAGCTCCCTCACAAGAGAGGGGGCCCTTAAATAAGCAAGAGCACTGCCCATGTGGAGCCTAAGTGGCAATTCCACCAGATTAGAAATTACATGTGGAAATTGCCCTTCCACTAGAGGTCACCATCAAAAGGTAGCTCACTCTAAATCATTTAAGGGGGTCTACCCTTATTTACATTGCCTAGGAGACATTACTAGCTCCTACACGGCCGTTCCTTTTCCGGGACACACCATGTAGGCTCACATAAAAATTAGTTGTCATCCTAGCTAGTAATCCTTGACTCTCATGCTCGGCTCTTAGCTTCTTCTGCTCTTCTCCTTCAGAGACCTCCTCGGTCATGGGTGAGAGATACTCTGTGTCTTCAGCTTGGCTCGACATCTGGGGATTCTCTAGAATCCGCTAACATTATCCACCCCTAAACTATTGCAGGACCCATTGCAACATAGGTGATGTCGTTCCGCTCGGCACTTGGAAAAGCGTGGATCTTTGTTCGCTTCCGTAAAACCAGGTGCTTATTGTCCGCAAAATTTTTTCTCAAAAATGAAGATCTCTCAATGGCCGCTACATTCTAGCCCTCTTGAGAACCTCTTGCGAGTTTTGCTTGTCTCCTCGTCTCGCCATCTGCTTTCGCTCGCTCATTTTTTGTCCCAGAGATTCGAACACTTGGAAGCGGACCTTGCTTCTGTAGTTTAGTGGCCCCATATACTCTCGTATCTTTTCAATGAAGCCCATCTCTTGCCAGACTTCTATCATGGTGATGTATCGTGATGACATGAAGACCGCTCTGTAGTATAGTGGTGCCATCATCTCATGATCTTCCTCTGATTGGAGGGCTATGTTGGGATTGATCCTGATCGGATCCAAACCACGATCCTAGAAACATTCTTGCCGCATTAGAAAGGCCATGGATCGGTAATATTTGGCACTTTGTTGCATGCATAGATCGGCACTGGTCTTGTATTTGTAACCGAAGTCTAGCAACTGTAGCCTCAGGTCATCTAGGGAGATTTTGTTTGAAATTTTTAGAATCACTGGCCAGTGCACCAATTCCACCCGTGGCTTTTCTGCCGGCCATGGATTTCTGAATTTGAACGGCATGTGGAATAGATTATTCGCTTCCATGCCAGTGCCCTCATGTACTCTTGCAGTCGCATGCTATCCTTTAAGACCTTGTTCCGCCAATCAGGTTGTGGTTGTAGCGCCACAATGATCTCAACCCTGGTGGAGTATTGGCTTTGATCGATCTCCTCTTTGCCTCCCCTCATGTTGGGAGGATATTTCCTTTCAAATTTCTCTAATTCTTTGGTATCAACCATCTTGCCCCTTGGCCAGGTAGGAGAAGCTGTCCTACGCTATTGTGGTGGCCTTGACAGGTAATTGTCCAGGGCCTTAGTGCCCGTATCCTTTTCCTTTGTTCGCTCACTTGTAGACAGCTCAGTTGCGCTTGTATCTTGCCTGGGCGAGAATCTTCTTGCTTCTGAGAAACTAAAAGCAGAATAGGATGAGGGGTTAAAAGTAGGAGGGGGAAGGGGAAAAGGTTCATAAGCAACTTCGGCTCTCTGGCTACCTGATCCTGAGCTACCATCTGATGGTCGAATTTGCCCGTCCTTACTTCCTGCTCTGTCATCTCCATCATCGTCCCGTGGTTTCTTTGTAGGAGCGTCTGCTTGAGCCTTGCACGCCATGTCTCACAATTGGTTCACCTTGTCCAAGACTTGCTGTAGGGACTTTGTTGTATCTTCTAGCTACTTCTGGGACTCTAGGATGATCTTTTCCTGCTTGGCCACAATATTTTTAAATTTTTTTTTTTCGACTTCCCGTTCCTGGATCAGCCGCACATACTTCTCCATCCGGATGGCTGAACTGTATGTCCTTGGGCTTAATCAGAGGGGCATCAACTGTCATTGCACCCGACGATCCGTCTTGTACTTGGTCGATCTGGATCATCTAGTGCTTCAGTTGCTGTTGGACCGCTTTCAAAGTGATCTTTTGGCCGGCCATCACAGATTTGATTTCTTCTGTCTCTTTTTCTTTTTCTTTGGCCAGCTTCCGTTGTTGGGCAATTTCTCGGTCCTAGTACTGGACCTTGTTCTCGAGCACTTGGTGTTGGCTTACCAACCAATGCATGTGGTAGCTTGCTTCGAATAGGCCGATCATCGAGCACTTAGCTGCTTCGAAGAGCTTCTCAGGGTCAGTGATGGTTGGGTACTGATCAGGGGTGTGAGAAGGTGAGGCAATGGTGGAGGGAATGAAGATGGAGGTGGAGGGAGTGGAGAAATAATGTTAGTCGTCGCAAGGGTGGTTGTTGTGGTGGCGATGGTGGTGGTTAGTGGAAGGGTCAGACTTCCTCCTGACTGATCCACTTTGTCAGGTTCATCATTGCTGATCTCCATCAGGTCTGCAACATCAAAATATTGCGAAGTGTCCAAGGTGTAGACTTGCTGGGCCTGTGGCTGTTGACCTTGTGATTGTTGCGCCGCTTCCGTGTCTTGGGGACTAGAACTCCCCACTCCTCCCCCTCCCAAAAAAAGGTGCATTTGGTGAAGTTGGCAACATTGGCGTGGTAATGAATAAGGGTGGGGTGGTGACCTTGTCTGGTTGACCAACTAATTGTGATGTGGTCGTGTCTGGTGTTGTTGTAGAAGTAGCTGCTCCATCACCCCCGTTGATGGTGTGTGAGGGTGAGGAGTGTTGTTGAGAGGCTGAAGTTGAGCTTCCATCTCTGAAGCTGACCGTCTGATGCTATTCCATCGGGTGATTTCCTCCTGGCCTGAAGCTTCTTGCATATTCATTGTTGTCTTGTGTCTGGCAATTGGCCCTTAGAGGTATTGGCCTGTTGAGCTTCCGAGGATGGGGCTGCTTGTGGATCTGGTTGTGGGCTTTGTCGCTTGTGTACCAGTGGAAGAATACTGGTGTTTACCCTTTTGGGTGGGAGCCCCAATGGTGAAGTAGCCCGTGAGTGTGGACGCTTGGACTGTTTGGACCCTATTAGGATGTCCCATGCTTTGTGTGCAAGTTGTAGGTGTTGTTGGAGTCTGGGCCCATTTTGTACTTGCTGGAGTGTGATATCAATCATGAGATACCCTAGTACGGTCATTGTCTGCTTGTTCTTAACACACTCATGAAGGTAGTTTGAAGCAAACTGTGCCCAATCATAAAGATTTTGGGCATGCAATCATGAATCTGCCATCTTGTGGAACCGGGACATGGGTACCCTCAGCACTTTTGTCCTTGGTCTTTGTGTGCATCTGGTCAAATATGCACATGCCGCTTGCAGCTACTGATCATTGATGGCCTCAACATGGTACCCATCTTTATTCTTCCATTTGTCCACTGAGGGATCTATGTATTTGACATAGGCTATCTGCTCAATCTTCTGGAGCGTCCTTGTGACAACATTTGGTCCTCGAGGGAACCCGAAGGGTTGCAAGTCGGCCGCCACAAAAGATATGTTATAAACATAGTTCCTGACAGGGGTAACTATGAGTTGGCACGATCTTGTCGTAGCATTATAATTTGCATATGCCATATGTATCAGGTACGGACTTTGATACCCTATCAAGATAGGAATTTGGAACTCAGTTGCCTTGAAGAATGACTCTGCCTACTGGTACCAGGTTTGCATCTCTGTAAGATCCAATGTGAAGTGAAGTACTCTTTGTGATATGTCATATGAAAGCTTGCTAAATGATGACATAAACAATGAACAAAAGAGCGCCAGGATCGTGCACATGAGCAAGAAGGTCGCCAGCAAATCGTCGCAAGAAATGCCAGAATTCTCACTTCGTTGAGGTGTGAATGGCATTGTGATGATGGCATTTATGGACATCATCGTCTGGTGTCGGGCGAGATGTGACGTGCCAGTTTGTGGAGTTTTGAATTTGGAACCTCTGGTTGAGATTGGAGTGGGTGCTCCAGTTGAGATTTGATAGAATACGCCGATCAAGATCCAACAGGATGCTCCGGTCGAGATCCAAGAAGACGCTCTGGTTGAGATTTGACAGACTGCTCCGATTAAGATTTGACAGAAACGCTCCGGTTGAGATTTGACAGAAACGCTCCGATTGAGATTTGATAGAATCGCTCCGGTCGAGATCTGAGTGAGGCGCTCTGGTCGAGATCTGATAGATGACTTCGGTTGAGATCCAACAGAACTCTTTGGTCGAGATTTGACATAAACGCTCTGGTTGAGATTTGACAGAATCGCTCCGGTTAAGCATAAATCCCATTTTCTGTGGCAAAGGCCATTTTATGTTTAATTTATGAAATCAAGAATACCGCTAGATTGCTTACACTTAGAAACCAAATATTTCTAAGTTATCAAAGAGTAGATGAGAGTGCTTCATCATATGTCATGAGAGTTAAGGATCTTCATCAAGAGTTAGCTGGTATTGGTGATGCTCTTAAGAACACTGAACTTGTTCAAGTAGTCCTTAATGGACTTAGAAATAAGTATGACAATATTGTGCAAACTTATGCTGTCAGAGAGGATCTTCCATCCTTGGAGACACTACAAGGTGTTCTCATTGCTGAAGAAAGTAGGCAAGAGAACAAGATGTTGAGGATCAACAAACTTTCATTGAAAGATGGTGGAGATGACAAAGCACACAAGCTAACCTTACTAATGAGGATGAGTGTGAGCGTGTTGAGAGTGAAATAGAGGATTCATTAATGATGTCTACTTTTTCATCTTTTCCTTTTAAGAATGAAGAAGTTTGGTGGATAGATAGTGGGTCTAGTTCCCATATGTCTAGTTCTAGAAACTCTTTCACTAGTCTCATGCCATATCTAGGTGCAAAAAGATCAATCTATACTGCTAATGATGTAGAGTGTAGGATTGAAGGAATAGGTAGTAGCATGCAGCATCATCAAAATCTTTTTGTTTACATGATGTACTTTATGTACCTAGATTGACCAAGAATCTCATTAGTGTAGGACAGTTGTTTGATAGTGGATTGGATGTTATGTTCCAAGTTCAAAAGTGTATAATCTCAAGAGAAAATGAAGTTATTGCTAGAGGATTTAGAATTGGTAAGTTGTACAAACTAGATTCTAGGGAGAGTGCTAACATTTCAGATATTGCTTATGAGACCAAGGTTCTACAGGAGGATCTGTGGCATAAGAGATTGGGACATCGCAATTTCAAAGCCATGAAATCTATGGTCAAGGAAGGAAAAGCTGTTGGACTACCAAAGACACTATCAAAGGAGCTTCTACCTTGTGAAGCTTGTGTGCTAGCAAAATCACACAGAAGGCCTTTTCCTAGATCAAGCATCAAAACAAAGCAATCATTTGAACTAGTGCACTCTGATGTTCATTTCTCATCAACTAAGAGCAAAGGAGGAGCAAATTGCTTTGTTTCCTTTGTGGATGATTATACAAGATAATCTTGGATCTATATGCTATCTTCTAAAGCCATGGTCTATGATGTTTTTCTTACTTTCAAAGCTTATGTAGAAAAGCAGTTTTCTTTCAAGTTGAAAGCTTTGAGAAGTGATAGTGGGGGAGAATACACCTCCAATAAGTTTAAAGACTTTTGTGAGAGAGAGGGCATTCAAAGAGAGTTTTCTTGTTCATATACTCCTCAGCAAAATGGAGTTGTTGAGAGAAAAAATAGAACTTTGTGTGTATGTGCAAAAGCCATTAGGCTAGAAGCTTCTCTGCCTAAAGAGTTTTGGGGAGAGGCAGTTGCATGTGCAAACTATCTTTGTAATAGGCTTCCTAATCTTGCAATAGGAGAAAAAACACTATTGGAGATGTTGTATAAGAAAAAGCCTAAGGTAGTTTTTTCATGAATCACTTTCCCACATGTGAAAGTACTTTGGTTATCAATCTATCTATCTTTGCCTCTTTGCCTTCGATTTTTAATCTAGATCTTGGATTTCAATCTAGTATTGATCTAAAAGTGCATAAGCTTGTTTGGGAGATCATTCACACACATTAGGGCATTCTGACACGTGAAATTTCACAAATATCACTTTTGTGCATGCAATTAGCTTCTGAGCTTAGCACCTAGTCTCTTCGTGCATAGAAATGATTTTGGCATCTTATATCTCTCACACACTACACTGAAAAAATGGTCTCATTTTTATATTTTGATAGGAGAAATGCATTATCCTCTTTTTGGCTAAAATTAATATTAGAGATAATGTTGTGTTAAAAATTAGGCTTTATCTGATTTATTTGTATAAGCTTCACATGAATTAGATTTGTTGTATTTAGTTGTGTTTGGACGTGACCCGTTATGGATATATCAAGCGGGCACTAATCTCGTAGCTGCCTACTTGGGTTAGCTGAGTAGCAAGATGACAAGATGATCATCAGGGAGCAGCTATTTTCAGATTGGACTTGATTCCTTGGATGGTAAAGGACTTACATGTGCGATTCATGATGGAATCAAGACACTGCAAACGTAAATGGACAAAGCACGAAGCTTTGGGATCCAGCTCTAGGTTGGAGAGCTAATGGACATTGCACGGTTGGGTGTGATGGCGACAAGCACCACGATGGGTATTTTTCTAGTGATCTACTGGAGGGGATACTGATGGTGAGGACTTCAGGGTATGCTCATTTGAGAGCACAAGATGGCATTACAACAGGAGGCTAGTCATTGGCATTGGTATCGATGGGCTGAGTGTATCTACTCCAAAGGATGAGTGCTTTTGATAGAAGATCTTTGATATGCTTTCTTGTGTGATTTTGCAATAGCACAAGCCTCACATGCTTGATCTCCTTGGAAAGATTATTTGGTAAGCCAATAGCCTTGGCTTCTTTGCACATAGAAAGCATGGATTTGTAGCTGGGATGTCCCAACCTCCTATGCCATAACTCCTCCTTGGAAAGCTTTGTCATAATAGAAATATCAGAACTCTCTCTTGGATCAAGCTTGTATATGCCTCCAAATCTTAATCCATGTGCAAGGATCTCATCATTTCTCTTGAAAATACAAGTATTTATATTGAATTTCACATCAAGGCCACCATCAATAAGTTGGCCAACACTTATGAGATAGGATTAGGCACAAAAATAACCTTGTTGAGAGAAAGAATTTTAGAAGATGAGGTCTTCAAGGGAATACTCCCTATGCCTTCAATATTGCATTCTTGGTCATTTGCTGTATAGATAGTCTTCTTAGCTCCTCCATAAGGCATAATAGATGTGAAGGACTCCTTGGAGCTACACATATGTGAATATGCTCTACTATCTGTTGGATTATTCTCTTTCTTACTAATCAACTAATTGGTTTTAATCTTCATCCATTATTTATCCAAATCTGTAGTTTTTCCCATGTGTCTACACAATCAGTAGAATTACAAGTGTTTTACATAGTCTGTAGAATTACACAGAGTTTACGACAGTGTCGCATTTTTTGCATGACAGAAATATCGTGTAAAATCATAGTGTCACATTTTTTGCTTTTTCCAAAGAGTTTCAAATGTTAAGGAAATAACTCTAGCAAAGTGTGGGGCAACCCTAAAAGAGATTTAAAGACACCTACATCTTTTTTGTCTTTTTTCACGAAAAACCGACAGTGTGGCCTGTGGCGGTTTTAGTTTTTTTTCTGCAAAGCTACAGTTTTGGTTCATTTATGCAGACAGAACATTTACAACCAATTTCACCACTTATTAGCAATCAATGACAAGGACTGGATGGATGCCAGCGGATCAGCAGCCAACTGGCGATCGCAATTGATGACCTAATTTCTTAGTATAAATAGTTGTTCATATTCATACAGTTTTTAAATTATAAACAAGAAGCATTTGAATAGTTAGCTCTCTCTCTTTCAAGCCTGCGAGCTTGTACACTCCTGAGCATTCTAGTTCACTTCTTAGAGTTGTTTTAGAAATTGCTATTGCGCTAATGCTTATCAGCATTGCGCATTAATTTAGACTTTATTTTTAGCCGCTCAGAGATAGCATGGAGTACGCGACTTCGATTTGCAACTTATTGTAGTCATTTACTTCTACTACGGTTTCATATGAAATCATTACTATCCTTCATTGCATTTAGCTTTTGTCTCAGAATGTATGCATTTCTGTATTTCTTCGCGACAAATTATATGTCTAATAATTCAATGCATTATTGTTTGGCTACATAATCACTGTAGTACTAGCAATTTCAAAGTTAGTTTCTTATAAGTTCAAATGTGATTTCTATCACTATTGTCTTGTTTGAAATTGATAGGCATAGTCATGCATTGGAAAGATGAAGATAGTTTATTCCGCCATGCACAAAAAGTTTTCTTTCTAGACACACAAATTATTTTCATTTGTTTCTTTTCGAGCTAGACCTATCTTCTGCACACCACTCTCTGACATGGTATCAGAGCAATTTCACTACTTCTTTATCTGATTCCTTCACGATATCAGAGCGAAAGCTCTAATACTTGATATCTTTCGTGATATCAAATTGATATCAAACTCTTCAGTTCTTTTCAACCTTTCAGTATCAGAAAATTGATTTTCTATTGTTGGCATTACTGCATCTTAGCGTCATCGATACAATCGACAAACTAAGTTTTAGATGGATTCTCAAAGTAAAGCTAATCTTATCACAGACAAGCTGAATGGATCCAATTATCATTTGTGAAAATTTAAGATGAAGACCTTGTTAATCGCCAGCGAATTATGGGATGTTGTTATAGGTACAGAAGTAAAACCTGAAGACGACGACTCAAAGTGGAAATCGAAGCATGGTAAAGCTTTCGCGCTTATTATCCTCAATATATCAGATACACAGATTGGACACATAGCTGAAGCTAAAACGTCAAGAGACATTTGGACATCCTGAACTCACTATATGACGTGAGGGACATAAGTACCAAGTTACATCTACGAAGGAAATTCTTCACATTCAAGATGTCTATTAGTGATTCTCTTCAAAATCACATTAACCAGTTTAAGAGTCTCTTGCAACAGATGGACGTTGTTGGATCAGTCATAGACGATCAAGACACAAGCATGACATTGCTTTCAAGCTTGCCCTCTACATACGAGAACTAGGTGATGATCATATCGACACACTCAGACTTAACTCTTACTAGAGTTATCACTATGTTGCTGCAAGAAGATAATAGAAGAACTCAAGACACTTTGTTTGCTTCCTCCTCTCAAGCTCTATGTCAACAAAGACTCTAAGCGACAAAAGCAGAAAAGCTCCAAGAAGACTACAACGAATAAGAAACAAACTCAAAGTCAAGCACAATCATTAGATCTACAATCAAAGAAGAAGATATTTTGTAGGTATTGCAAGCACAATAACCATGAGATCAAGGATTGCCACATTCTCCAAGCAAAGAATGCAGCCAAGCAACCTGATTAACAAGCAAATACGGTCTCATCATCTCCCCAGGTCGAAGTGGACGAAGGCACATTCATGGTAAAAGATCAAAGCACATTTTTGGATGACTCATGGTTTCTGGATTCTGGAGCAACTCAGCATATGACCAATCAATGTGAGATCTTCAACTCCTACACTCTTTATAGCACGAAGAAATTTGTTCATCTTGGTGACAATAGTACTCACACTATTGAAGGTGAAGGGCTGAAGCTGTTTCAACAACAACCTATATTCAGAACATATGTCCTACTAAAGGTCTCTCAAACAAAATACCATTCGAAGTTTGGACAGGTACCAAACCTTCTTTATCAAACTTATGAGTTTTTGGATGTACTACTTTTGCGCAGATTCCTCATGATCTCAGGAAGAAGCTTCCAGAGTATCAAGTGTGTTTTCATCAGCTACACTACTTTAGATCAAGCCTACAAGTTGTTCGACCCCATCGAGTCGAAGATATTCACTAGCCGGGATGTCATCTTCATTGAAGATCAGTTTCAAGACCTCAAAGGAAAGGGCAGTTCCCATGTAGCCGACCTATCAGATTCTCCTGACACTTTGAACTTTCCAGTTCCTCAATCAACTATTCCTATTGAAGGTCCTAGCTCCTCTATTATTGAAGAACAATGAATCAACGGTGAATCAAAAGATGATAATGTTGCAGTTCAGCAATTACAGTATGATAGAAACGATCAACTTCCTCTATTACCCAGAAGATTTTCAAGAACTAGCAGACCACCTAACCGGTATATCAACGAGTCTGTAGCCTATCTTGTTCAGGAACTGACGTCTGTCCAAGAGGCACTCAGTCAGCCTGATTCCAATCTCTGAAAAGAAGCCATGGATAAAGAGTATTTATCTCTTATCAAGAACCAGACATGGACGATTGTCGAATTATTTGCTAGTAGAAACATAGTTGATTGCAAATGGATTTTCAAAGTCAAGTACAATGCAGATAGAACATCAATAGAAGAAAGGCATGACTTGTCAGGTATACAATGTCAATTACACTAAAATTTTCAGTCCAGTAGTCAAGCATTCTTCTATTCGACTTTTGCTATCATTTGCCGCTGCAGCAGATTTGAAAATATATCGAATGGATGTATAGATAGCATATCTCAATGGAGTCATCGAAGAAGACATTTACATGGTGCAACTCGAAGGATATATTATCGAGGGTAAACACAATCATGTGTGCAAACTCCATAAGGCACTTTATGGCTTGAAGCAATCTGCTCGAGCATGGTTTCAAAGGATCAATACTTTCCTTATTGATCACGACTATGCACCTAGCTTTTCAGATTCAAATGTTTATTTCAAAGTAGTGTAGTAGTCTTTTATTATTATTACTTTATACATGGATGATAAATTTCTTTTCAGCAATAGTACCGATCTAATAAAAGAAGCCAAGACAATGCTATCACCAAATTAGACATGACCGATCTGGACGAATATCATTTCTACCTTGGTAAACAAATCCACAAAGACAGAAAATAGAAGTTGGTCTACATTACACAACAGAGGTACATCTACAACATGTTAGTCAGATATAATCTGATTGATTGCAAATGAGCTCTCTTACCAATGGAACCAGGTCTTAAATTGTTATGCCATGATCTGTACCAGGCCAGACATAGCTTTTGTAGTCAGCTCTCTCAATCAGTTTATGACTAATCCTGGTGCAGCACATTGGAAGGCTCTTATCACAGTCATGAGATATCTTCCAGCTACTATGGACTTTTGCATTTATTATGGAGCAGTCGGCAATGACAAGCTCAATTTACTCAATGGTTACACAGTGTTAGCCGATATTTTCGCACAGAAAATTGGGCTAATATTGAATCTTGAGTTTGCAATAACTGAAAAAACCGACATGTAAAATCCAGTTATAAGAGAAAAATTGACACAAGTTTGCCTTAGAACTGGGTCCCAGCCCGCCCTAAAGTGGCTAGACACAGTTTAAAACAAAGAAACTGACTTTTGAAAAAATCGTCAACAATATTTTGTGGTCAACTTTTGTAAAGACCGAGCCAAAAATGCCGGTCCACCTAGAATTGGGTCCCAGCCCACCCTAAATGAGGCTAGAGAAAAGTTTGTAGCCTTAGAAAGGGCTTGTGATAATGTTTTACGACTTTTGGCCAGTTGTAAAAATAGCCGGCATAGCTGTGCTAAGATCCTACCATGTACAGAGTTGGTTTTAATAATATATGGTTGCCTAGTGCATTTTCAAGGAAATCGTGTTGTCGTGGGAGCCCTAGTCGTGAATGCCGAAAAAGTCAACCACAGAAGAAAAAACTGAGAAAGAAAAGTTTCGGATAAAAACAGGATCGAGAAATATGGATTCAGTGTCAAGGAATCACAGAAATCCTAACGGCAAAGTTTGGGCAATTTACGGGCAATTAACAAAATGTGCGGGCCAAGTGGTTACCCAATAGGCCAAAAACCTAGACAAATGAGCAGTAGGTGCACGACCCTTGAAAAATCGAAGAAAGGCCAAAAACACAGGTACCCAAAGGAAAACGAAGGCCGCCTACTAAAAATAGGGGTTGAAATAGAGTCTTCAACCACCTTTTGAATAATAAATGCAAGAAGGCCTTAGAGGCTAGCAAAGTTTGGTAGATACCTCCTCTAGCTGCTGACAAAAGTGACATCTTGGCTAGTTTTGGAAAGGGGCCTTAAATGGAACCAACCCTCAAAGAGGCCATTTGATGTACTTGCCAATGAGTGTTGGACAAATGGAAAAGAAGGTTAGAAGGTCATGAAAACTGGCAAAGCCTCATTTTAAAAGGGGACACTTGGGATTTACTATAAAAGAAGGCCACTCTTTGTGTTAATATATAGTTGGATGATAGTTGAGAGTTGATAGCGGGATGTTGAGAGGTAATTTTGTTTGGTGAGTTAGTTGGATTGTGGGAATTCATTTCAGTTGGAAGCCATTTGAGTTGGAAAGCATTTGGATTGAGAGTTGTTGAGAGAGGTTGTTTGGTTGAGTGATAGATGTTACCAAGATGGAATTTTATGAGGAGCCTTCACTTGCATTGCTATAGACCTCAAGCGCTAGTTTCTGCAGATTACAGACGCAGTGCTGGTTGAAAATTATTCATGAATATGTTTCTAGTAGATCGTTGATTGAAGAAGCGCTTCTGTGAAAAGTATTCGTTGATTTTAGAAGCCACATTCAATCACATGGTTGCAACATTCAATTGCACTTTCAGATGGTGAATGAATACCTTGTATGAAATGAGCCAATACATTTCTATCTACACTTGCCTACTACTTCCATCGATGGACCCAGCTGTAGAAAACAACGCTCTTCATCACTATCTATGAGATAATTGCTCTCGCTGATCTCCTGTCTGTGGAACTGTGGGCTACTGCCTGCCTGTGGCCTCATTCTGTCTGTCTGCGGCCTCTGTACCCTCGCTGACCCTGTTTGCCTTCATTTTTGCTTGCTGTCTCATCTGCCACATGGCCCTACAGCCCTACACTTGCCACACTCTGTCGGCGGTCTGTTGCACCTGTCTGTGAAAAAAAATTAGACCTCTTCTGTCTGTTTGTGGCCACCTGCAGCCGTTTGCAAATTTTTTATGGCTGGTTACAGTCAAAAATCAACCTCTTATAGCCTGCCAGTGAGCTAAAACCTTGTTGCAATTCCAGATCTTTGTCTGAGAAAAACAAATCAGACCTATTTGCGGCCTATTTCACCGGCAAATTCACATCCAATCATCACAATAGTATTCTAAAAGGTTCTACCTTGCTAACCAGTACGTTTTTGGAAGCCATGGCAAATGGCAAGCATAAACTGCTTCATGGACACAAAGGCAAATGCACAATGCGGAAACAACAATCATGACTAATAAGTCACATCACCATACGATGGTTCAAGGTTGGAGGTCCTTACTTGCTTATGTCGTATTATCTGGAAATTAACAAACGTAAGAATTGTTAGAATGGTTGATGAAATGCTTTCTCGTTGCATGAAGTTACTAGAATCGCCGAATCTTGAATGTTATTTCACTTATGATGAAATCGTCTTTTCTGTTAATAGGACAATAAGCAATCGCTTGATACTACATGATTTCTAGCACTAGTCACTCTATGCTAAAATCTCCGTTAGTACGCTATTTGAAGTTTTCAAGTTGAAATCGTTTTGTGACTCTATTATGGAAAGTGTTAACTGGGCCCGATCTCTGTGAAACACCAGAGTGGGTAGTCCGCCGGAAACAACTGAAACACGTTGTCAAGTATGCACTCCATTTTGGTATTGTCTAGTGAAACACCTAGGCAAGGACATCGCAAATCAGTTGGTGATAATAATGAAGATGATGCAGAGGATTATGAGGACAATAATTTTGTTTTCAACATTGATTTTCAATTGAGCGATATAAAGGCCAATTCAGACAATGAAGCTGTCAATCAGACAATTCGCTCAAGGACCTCATCTTCTTTGAGATTACAAGAACTATCGCATCACATTCCACTAGTAGAAGTAGACTTAGATTCATAAAGCTTCTTAAATGAATCCCAAGCATCCTTTGATGAAGTACTCTTACCAACTTCCTTCTCATGTCTTTATCTATTGGGATTTACTATGTGTTTGTGGATACTAGGTTCATATTGTATACTTAAATTAGTTGGTGAATATAAAACATATGAACAAGTAATATTCAAAATATTTACTTGCCGGTTAATGATTCTATGTGTGGAAAGAATGACTTATTAACTCAATGACGATTTAAAAGAAAATCCAAATGTAGTGTTATTCTAGTATAAGTGACTTTGGTACTTATACATTTGAGATTTTTAAATCATTATCAATTGGTGTGAGTAGCTAAATTACTCCTGTATAAGTTAAATGAACAATGTGAAGAGAATTCACTAGGAATGGTTTGTTTCGGCATCTATTGTTTGTAAGACACATATTTTGTGAGTCATTGAGATTCAATAGTGATATAAAGTTTTCTAATTGGATCTTGAATTAGTTTCGATATGCTCCCACCTTTGTTTACCTGAAAAATGTAGAATTTGGATAACTAGTATTTCTGTTAATAATCCGGTTTCAAGAATATGCCTTAAAATCCAGTAATTCTTCTTAGAGAAAAATATTTTAGAATGATTCTTATATTTTCTAATGAATCATAAGACTCTAAGTATTTATGATTGACAAATCGTAAATTGGATTTAAATTATTATTAAATGATTCTGAAGAAAATGTAACGATTCTTATGAAACAATAAAAGATTTTTTATTGTGATTGAGACAAGAAATTAGATTAGTGTATGAAATTATCTTTACTTCAGCATAGTAAGTCGACGTGCTAGTTAAAACAAAAAAAAAAATTGCAGCCTTTAAAGATAGCATGCTGATGCGCTATATGAAACAAGAATTTTTTTTTTTGTAGCCTCCAAGGAAAGCACGCCGGCATGCTAAGCGTCTCACCATAAAAAAAAAAAAAAAAAAATTCAGGCGAGACACTTAGCACGCCAGCGTGCTATCCTTGGAGGCTTCAAAAAAAAAAATTTAATTCAATTTTTTTTTTTACTTTGTGGTATTTTCAACTATGTACCAAACCACAAAATGTGGCACACCATGTGCTATCTTTTTGTTGAATGATGGCAAGAAGAAACCCGCAAAACTCCCAAAAAATTTACTTGCAAATTGCCAAGGCCCTCTAGGGACTAAGTGCAATGATCCTACTAAGCTTGTAAATGATTTGATCATAAATTATTGATGATCAAGTATTGATGCTTCTATGGATGCATCTTAGTTGATCTCTTTCACTCTCACGCTCTATCTAAAATAATAGTTTATTGTTAGGTTATGGAAGAATGAGTATATATAGATGATTAGAAGTTCTCATAATACAAAAATATGTGAATAGAAACTTAGATTAAATCCATCACTCTCTTTTAAGAATACTGCTAGGAATCCGAATAGAAAATTAGCACATTTATCAAAGTAACATGCTTCTCCTTAGAAAAGTGCTTTGTTAGTAGGTCAACCAACATTCTATCAATATGATAGTAAATCATTTCAACTTCTTTCCCCTAAAATTTTTCTCTTAGAAAATGAAATTGTATTTCAATATGCTTAGTTCTAGAGTGAAAGCATGGGTTAAAAGAAAGTGCAATGCGACTTTGATTGCCATAATGCAATGTAGTTGGAATGAGTTTTTGACATTTTTTATCCTATAGTAGTCTTCTGATCCAAATGACTTCCTTAATTTCTTGAGTGGCTACAACATATTCAGACTCTATGGAGGACAAAAAATGTATTTTTGCTTTCAACTATTCCATGAAATGGATCTTTGTGTTAAAAAGCACAAATCGCCAGAAGTGAATTTTTTGGTATCCACATCTCCAACCCAATTTCAATCCAAATAGGCTTCCAGAATTACTTGAATTTTCATTAAAACTCAAGGCATAATGCTTTGTGGCGGTAATGTACCTCAATACTCTTTATAGAATTTTCTAGCGTGGTAGGCTTGGATTTGACATATATTGGGATAACATATTGACTACAAAAGCAAGATTAGGACATGTGCATATCCCGCATACATGAGAGAGCCACTGATTGATTGATAGGGGTACTTGCACATTTCCTTTTGCTCTTTTTCAGACTTGGAACACATGTCTTTTGATGGCTAAAAGTCTAGATCCATAGGTGAGTCTATGGCTTTGCAATTCCATACCATACTTGTGAAGTGTATTGATTAGAGATACCTCTATTGAATTATAGTCATCCTTCTTGCAGTTATGTCTCTTGTGATTGCAATGTCCAATAGTGAATGCACTAGAATCAATCACTTCGAATTCTTTTGATAGTAATGGTTTAATCTCTACTAACAATATATTGGAATTGCTAATAATCAAAGAATAATAAACATAAAATGCTTTTATAACATGGCTTGGGCTTTTTTGTTTACATACAAAAAGAATAAATTATTTGATCAAATCAGGCTCTTGTAGCCTTTTTTAAACTATGCTATTAACATTCATCATAAATTTTTATGGTATTACAAATGAGAATGTCAATAACAAGTTGATAGTTGCTCTCAAGTTAGATGAGTCTGAAATTATCAAAGGACAAAAAATGGAGAGAGTTAGTCTTATGATCATGAATGGGGCACTTTCTAATTCAAAAGACTCAGAAGGCCTCAACTTCATTGTTCAATCAGAAAATGATATCTGGTGGTTGGCAGCATTAGCCAACATGGTGAAATACTTGAGAAAAGTTAAATTTTCAAATGCTGATGTACAAATGATATAGAAAACAACTAGTGAATTTGTGGATGCAGTTCAAAGTGCATGGAGTGTTGATCATATAACACATTATATGGTAAGATTTCGATGTTACACTACTATAGACAAATATGTGCAATTAATTTAGATACTTTTGCTACTGATTTAGATTTTATTTTTATGACATGCAGTACATATTACGACATTCTTTGCAAGAAATAATGGAAGTCTTAGCATATGGTCATCGCAAGGAATGGAAATATCTCATTGGCAGGCAAGAGCGACATTTCATAAAAGTACACAACATGGTGGGACTAGCACAAAGAACAGCTATATTGTAACTTTTTATAAAAGTACACAACATGGTGGGACTAGTACAAAGTACAGCTATACTACAACTTTTTCAATGGTTTTATAGAAGAATCCAAATTCGTCATAATACAAAATCGACGGATTATAAAAAATTTCAAAAAGCATGCAAATTTATACAAGCCAATAGGTAATAGACATACAAAGAAATTGTGTATATTAAATGAAAAAGTTTACAAAGTTTGGTTATCCAGTATCTAC
Organism: Diphasiastrum complanatum; assembly: GCA_029204225.1. Lineage (NCBI taxonomy): Eukaryota > Viridiplantae > Streptophyta > Lycopodiopsida > Lycopodiales > Lycopodiaceae > Diphasiastrum > Diphasiastrum complanatum. The sequence goes on from MU832757.1 coordinate 39,380, forward strand.
TCTGTTTTCAACACTTTCTCTAATGAAAGTTGCAATTTAGAATCATGGAACAATTTCCTTCTCTCGTAAGGATCCAAGAGCTCATAGTTTTCATGCTTACTCAGATCAACATAGGCTGCATACAATGCAAAATGAGATGACTTGAGCATGGAATTCGCTGGACCATATCCTAAAATCTCAAGTGTAATATTTTTCTTTACAAAAATTATTATATGCACCTTATTAAAATTATGTCCTCCAAGAAAATGAGAAAGTGCCTTGATTGCCATAAACCTTGTATCACCATGTTGATGAAACTTTGAATGGGCAACACTTATCTCATTATTCTTGAAGAACATCAGATAATGACCTAGTGCATGATTACTTGAAAATTCTTCAGCTAAAGATCTCTGGCCACCTCGACGAATTGCAAAATCATCAACAAAAATTGTTTCCTGAAATGAAAAAAAAAATGCAAAGTAAGCTCCAGTATAAAATCTGACATTACGGATCTACTAGTGCAAGATAAGATACAAAACTTACACATTTAGCTTTGTCTTTCTTGATTACTGCCTCTCCATCAGTATAACGTTCACCTTTTGATGTCAATAAGGTTGGTGAATAGACAGTTGGATTTGGAAAACCAAGTTGGCTTTGAAATCTTAGGAACTCGTTAGAAAAAAAATCATTTTCTTTTTGGCGCATTTCCTCCACATCCATTTTCAAACAATTTTTTCTTGAATAAAACTCATCCTTATTTACATAGTCAACACTAGGGAGAAGATCATTAGCATCATAATCAATTATATCTGAAAATTCATGAAGCTCTTTGTTCTAAATACAAAGAGTCTCAGCCTTTGTGAAATAAAAAAGGTCCGATATATTCGATAGTGTCAAAAAAGGATTATTATCTATATTATAAGTAGGCAATGTGATAAGAGATTTATTAGAAGGAGAAAAGGTGTTGGTAATTCTAGGGCCAATAACCGAGGTCCTATTTTGTGCAGGATTAAAATCTGTACAATCATCTAAACTAATGATCGTATCAATAAAAAAAAGTTTCTATATCTACAGTCTTTGACTTTTTAGATTTTGTACCACTGGAAGAAACAGCTTCAGAAGTAGAAGGGCCAGCTTCCAAATTGTCAGAAATATTTAACAAAAGAAAAATACAAATGCAGAGTGAAACTCTACAAATCTACATATTTGATTGTGAATTGGACAGTCATCTACAGACTTGAAATCATTATGTAACTTGGTCAACATTCTGTCAAGCTTAGCTTTATAGATATGCTTGTCGAGTGCCACCAGGTCCTGATAATGAATTATGTCCTTATTCTAAGTACTAAGTAGAGACTTAAATTTGAGATAAATCTCATAAAATGCTTCCACACCAAGACCCTCAGTAAGAGAAGGAAGAATAAAAAGAAAAGAAGAAAAAAGAGATTTGAAATACTCTATATTATCACTAATACCAAATTCATGGAAAAAAAATAGCATACTAGAATCGAAATTAGACATTTCAATGAAAAAAAATATAGAAAAAATATGTTGCATTAGGGAAAGTATGGGCTCTATGGGCCCTTTGTAAAGATACTTTTGTTGACTTCCCACCATTTTATAATTCAAATAGACCAATAACATTCATCCATGTGTGAAGTACTGTTACAGTGATTGACGACCTGAAATCTTCTAATATTTTCCATCTATAGCTTTGTGTTTTTGAAATTCGCGCTAGGCAATGAAAAACCATTTTATTGAGTAATAGTTGTTGTCCGTATGTCTTTTCGTCGCTGCCCACAGAGCATACTTCTATGGCTAAATTGTGTCGAGTTGTAAGGAGTCATATCCTGATTAGCTATAACTTTTTATCGGTGCATCAAAATTTGAGACTGAGTATAGCGCATGAAAGAGGACGTCGAGAGCTTTCCAACGCATACCATATTGTCATAGTTTTGTCCAGAAACAAAAAAGTTATAGTTGTTAGAAAAAATGGGATATCTAATCAGCGCACCCGAGTACATTTGCAACTTTGCAAATGTACTCAGGCGCTCTGATTAGATATCCCATTTTTCTAACAACTATAACTTTCTTGTTTATGGACAAAACTATGAGTATATGCATGTGTTGAAAAGCTCTTGGCGCCCTCTTCCTTATGGTGTACTCAGTTTCAAAATCTGATGCACCGATCAAAAGTTATATCTAATCATGATGGTGAATGGCAATATAGGTATAGGTTAAATGGGCAGCACCGGAAATACAAAATGTTGTCGGATAGTCTTCTCTCTCCATGTTATCTCTCTCTAAAGTCAAACTTGCTTGAAGGGCCCATTTTGAGCCCATATTTCTCCTAATGAATATCGGTCTCAAGCACAAAATGCAAGTTAGAACAAAACCTCACTGAGGGAGATAAAAAAAACTCCAAAGATCAACTGAATTGTTGATCCCTAGATATTCAGACTTTCATTTTAGCCACTCAGAGATAATATAGAGTACGTGGCTTCGATTCGCAACTTATTGTACTCATTTACTTCTGTTTCGGTTTCATACTGAATCAATACCATCTTCTATTGCGTTCAGCTTCGTCTCAGAATGTATGTGTTTCTGTATTTCTTCGCGACTAATTCACAACTAATTATTTGTCTGATAATTTTCGATGCTTAATTGTTTGGCTAATAATCACTGTAGTATTGGCGATTTCAAAACTAGTTACTATAAGTTCAAACGTGATTTCTATCACTATTGTCTTGTTTGAAATTGATAGGCATAGTCATGCATTGAAAGTAGAAAGTTTCCGCTACAATTATCTAACCTATTTTCGACATCCTCAAGAGATGACTTTTGGATCTCAGTGTTCCAAGAGTGTTTCTCTTTCTATACTTTTTTTTGAAGGATAATAGGAAATTGAAATAAAAGAGATAAAAAAATACAATCAATCAATGAAGAATGTACAAAAGGGAATGTAACATTGATAGAGAATAAAAAGTGGAGATGGTGGATTCGGATCTTAATCTAAGTTCTCTACTCTCTCACTACTCAAGATGTTGCAACTTCAGAAAGATGATTTTGGAAATGTAGGCTCTTGGGAGAGTAGGACCTTTGAGATCAGAATGTAGGCTAGGAAATGGTGTGTGAAAATGTAAATTTTTTTGGGAAAGTCCAAGATCTGGGAAGTATGAAAGCTTTTGGAATTGTGAGGATTGGGGAATGCAATTCGTGGGATTTTGGGAATATGGAGTCTGGGGATTATTGAATTTGAGAATATGAAAGTTGGGGAATATGGAAATTGAGATTTGGGAATATAAAAAGTTGGAAAGACAAAAATTGGAAACTTAGAAAACTTGGGAATGTAAAATTTGGGAATGCAAGCAGTTGGCGAATTTGAAATTTTTGGAAAATGTAAGATTGGATGTGGGAATGTAGAAATTTGGGAAAGTGCAAGATCTGGGAATGTAGGAATGTGGGGCAATACTTGGAAATGTAAAAGTGGAAATTTGGGGAAGACAAATCTTGGGAATGCAGCTTGGGGAATGTAAGACCTGGGAAGGCAAAAATGACAAAGTGAAACTGTGGGGAAGATGGATCTTGGGAGGCAAAAATGTGTGGGAAGAAATAAAATTTTTTGAAAATGTGAAAATTGCGAAATGCAAATATTTGGGAAAGCAACAAGTTGGGGAATGTGAAAGTGGGGAACTTAAAAATTTGGAAATGTACAAGTTGGAGAATGTGGAAATTTTGAAGCAAGTGCCAATGTGCAAAATGCATTAACTTTATCAGCTTTTATGATATGTCCTCACCCCTTGGATATGTAATAGAGCAATATTAGGAGAAGGTACAACGAAGAGGTCTAACTCATATGGTATCTCTAGAAGTGTAGGGAAATTTCAAAAGTTATGCAAAACAAACTGGCAAGAAATTGTTACAAACAATAACTCTGCAAATTAGTTTAAGTGCCCGTATTCAAAATGCAATAATTTTTTGGACTTTTCTGATTTAGGTTCTCCCTTTGGATATGTGATAGAGCAAGACTAGGTTCAGTGAATATGGCGAACTCAAATGGTAGCTTTGGAAGTGTAGGAAAATTTCCAAAGTTATGCAAAAAAAACTGGCAAGAAATTGTCATTGACAGCAACTTTGGAAATTAGTTTAAGTGCCAATATTCAAAATGCAATAACTTTTTGATCTTTTGTGATTTAGGTTTGCCCTTTGGATATGTGATGGAGCAAAATTAGGAGAATTTTCAATGAAGAGGGAGAACTCAGATTGTAGCTCAGGAAGTGTAGGAAAATTTCCAACGTTATGCAAAAACATTGGCAATAAATTGTCGTAGACAGTAACTTTGCAAATTAGTTTAAGTGTCAATATTCAAAATGCAATAACTTTTTGAGCTTTTGTGATCTAGGTTTTTCCTTTATATATGTGATAGATCAAGATTAGGAGAATCTTCAATGAAGAGGCCGAACCCATATGGTGACTCAGAAAGTGTAGAGAAATTTCCAACATTATGCAAAAAAAACTAGCAAGAAATTGTAACTCTGCAAATTAGTTTAAGTGCCAGTATTCAAAATGCAATTACTTTTTGAGATTTTTTGATCTAGGTTCGCCCTTTGGATATGTGATAGATCATGAGGAGAATATTTAGTGAAGAGGGAAAACTTAGATGGTGGCTCAGGAAGTGTATGGAAATTTCCAAAGTTGGATACAGAGACAGATTGGTGGACAACTCTTTTTTCTAGTTTTCTGACATTGTTTTAGTTGATTTTGTCGGGAGATTAACTCCAGTTTTTTCAATGATTTTAATTCTTGTTTAGTGGAATGGGATGGAGAAGGTACACACCCACATTTACATGCAAACACAACAAATCAGAGATCATACAAAAATAAAACTAAAAGTCAACAAAAGTAGTGAGCAGAAAATGGAGAGTAGAATGGAGAGCAACGGTGCCAATGTTAAGCCTAGTTCTTCTGAGAGGAAGTGGCTAGGTGTCATGTGTAGTGCAATGGTGAGTCGGGTCCGATCCAATGAGGAGCCCTAGAGATGGCTCAACCTCCACTAGTTCAAGCTGCAAAGGCAAACAAGGTTCTAGAAACTATACACTAGCATGGCATGTACAATGAACGACATACAAAATAAATCATTGAAATACCTAGAAAATAACTAACCACCCTACCTTACACTTTACAACCATCCACACATATGCACAAGAGAGAGAGAGAGAAAAGGAGGAGGAGGAGAGAGAGAGAGAGAGAGAGAGAGAGAGAGAGAGAGAGAGAGAGAGAGAGAGAGAGAGAGAGAGAGAGAGAGAGAGAGAGAGAGAGAGAGAGAGAGAGAGAGAGAGAGAGAGAGAGAGAGAGAGAGAGAGAGAGAGATGGATACTCGAAAATGCTAGAGTCTACTTCTATTAAATTGTGGATTCCCATACAAAGGAAATGTCTAAGTATAGGTCTAGTTTCTAATGTTCTAAAGTAGTTTCCATGATTGATATAGATAATAGTGTCCAAATTGGATGCTTCACTATTTCTTACATCAATTTTACACATCAAAATATAACTAGAACATGAAGAACCAGATAGAATGTGAGTGAAATGATTCCTCCATGTTTCAAACTTTGAACTCTCTGGAAAATTACAGCAACCAAACAATAAATGTGAGTGATGACCATGTGCTTGCTTGTCTCCTCCAACTTTGTCCTTTCTTGATATGTCTCCACCATAAAACTCCATGAATGAGCCTCCATCTCCATCTTGCCACAAGATATCATCAACACTTGATGACTTGGCCATGAATGAGTGACATAATGAGCCTCCAATAGCTACATTTCCATCAACAAAACTAGCCAAGAATGCTAGTACAACTCCCACATCAATACTCACCAATGTAGTTTTACCATATCTTGACAATCTGCACACATCCACATGAAATTGCTCAAACATGAGATAGAACAAGTAAAGTAAACTTGAACAAAACCTCCTTGCTACTCCTTTGACCTTACTTGAGTATTCAAACACCTTCAAAAACAGATCCATGATATCTTTGCCAAATAACCTTCCTTTGATGCTCTTGACTAGCTCCAAATTGCCACCTTTCCTTTTGTGTTGTTGAAGCCCTTTGAGACCAACCTCTTGATATTCATCTTGACCATCAAAGTCATTGAGAAAACTTTTTTTTTCCAGATCCATTACTTGATTTTCCAGCATGAAAACCATAAGAACCAATATCCACTTGCATAGCATCGTTTACACAAGAAGATTCAAAGTGAGTCGCTTCCACTTGCTTACCTTTCTCTTGATCATCAAAGATATCAAAGACATGAATATCTTCAGACCTAAACCTCTGAAAATACTCCCTCTCAAACATATGATCTAGATCCAACACAATCTCATCAATGCTTGATCTCGATCAAACACAAAGGTTAGTGAAAACAATGCCTGCATCATAAATCAAAAGATAGATTCCAAACTTTTGCCTCTCGATTTGTTCCATGTAGTCTTCTTCAACCAAACTTTTGTCATCTCGATCATGAGTGATCAATTCACAATCATAGAATCCTTTGAGTTGATGAAGAGATGTGAGATCCATACCTTAGATCTTCCCAAGAACCAATCTTCCATTGCTCTTTCCTTCGTAAAACTCTCTCTTAATGATTGCATCAACCTCAAAAACATTAGAAGCCATGAAAAAAATGATTAGTACCTTCAACATAAGGATGATTGAAGTACTCCCTTTTTTTAAACAAGAATTCTACTCAATGTTTTAAGTAATGACTCATACGATAATGGTTCTTCCTCACTACCATTCACAATGACATCATTCAAAGAACATCCTACTTTGAACTCTTCATATACTTATCTTCTTCTCGACTTATGACAACCTTCCTCACCAAGTCTCTTGACAAAACCATTTGATATACTCTCTTTATGAAGACATGTGACTCCACTTGCTACAAAAATGACTTTCGTGGACTCATCACAAAAGAATGTAGAAGAACCATCTCCTTCATGAATGCACCTAGAAACATCTTTTTCCATATGATCAAAGAAATCATTAGCAACAACCTTTTCCAAAGAAGAATCTTCACCTCCATTGATGAAGTTAGCTCTTTCATTACCTTTTGTATGCTTGCACTTGCCATGAAGAACCATTGAAACACCATCATTATCCTCAAGACTAGCCAAGTTAGCACACAGATGAACATCTCCAAGAAGCATATTAGATCTTGACCTAGATCTAGCATAAGCAAGCTTGTTAGACTTTGCATAAGATCCACCAATCTTATTGATGCTAAAAGGGAACTTTGGAAAATTGAGATCAATCTCCTTTTTCATTCCATCCTTTTTGTTAGCCATAAAAAAAGCATCAAGCTTGAAAAGTCTACCTTGTCTATTTCCCCTAGCAACCAAGATTTCTTCCTTTGTAATGAAACAAGCATCACCACCAAACTTTATCTTGTATCCTTTCTCTATCATTTGACCAACACTTAGCAAATTCTTTGAAAGTAAAGGAATGTAAAGAATACCATCAAGTCTTGCTTTCCTATTAGTAGAAAGACAAATAAGAATTGAACCAATACCTTCGGATTACACACTTACCACCATTGGCCATGTGTATGACTTTCTTGGCTCCATCATAAGTGACCAAAGAAGTAAAGAACTCCTTGTGACTAGTCATGTGTGAACTAGCTCCACTATCAATCCACCATGAATCTTTGTTACCTTCACTTGATATTAGACTTGAAGAACACATCAAAAGAGAATCACAACCACCTAGATTCTCATCATTAGTAGTAAAGTTGATTTGCTTGCTACCTTCATCTCTTTGCTTCTTCAAACATTCATTTGCAAAATGCCCCTTGATGCCACAATAAAAGCATTTCAACTTAGACTTGTCTTTCTTTTTTCCAAAAGAGGAAGTCTCACCTTGATCTTGCCCTTTAGACCACTTGCCTTTGCCTTTGCCCTTGAACTTGCCTTTGATGAACATAGCCTCCTCTTCATAATGAGATGTCGATGTAGATCCACCTCCTCTTGACTGAAGCCTAAACTCCTCATTCACCAAGATCTCTTGCAAATCCACAATATTTGGCAAAGTATTTTGAATAGCAAAACTTTGAACAAGATTAGCATGATCATCCAACAAGCCATTAAGTATAACTTGAACAAGTTCTACCTCCTTAATGCTCTCATCAATACATGCTAACTCATCATTGAATGCTTTAACCCTTGGATTCATAAAGCTTCTTCAAAGCTTTCCAAGCCTCCAAAGATGATGTGCACTTATCAATCTCCTTGAGAAGTTCATTGGTAACATTCATCTTAATAATGTGTAGAGCCCTTTTGGCCCTCTTATCATACCTCATTTGATCTTGTTGAGTTGATGGTCTCTCCTCCAAACCTACAACAATATCCAAAACATCATTTGTCTCAAGAAGTGATTCCATCCTCACTTTCCACAATGAATAGTTACTTGAGGTAAGCCTATTATTGCCTTCCAACATGAATTCACCACTTGTAGCCATGTTGCACCTGATCTTCTTCTTTCAATCCGTTCCAATGCACAAATCACTCTCTTGAATGTCAACAAATGAACTCAAGAAGAAATCACAAAGATATGGAACCTCTCAAATCTCTTCTAACACTTCTAGCTAGAAAATCAACACATAGAATAGTGAAATCTTGATCAATCTATGATCTATCCTCAATCTAGTGATTCTTGCCACTTCCTAAGATTGAAACACACTCAAATAAAGTTCACTAACCTCACAAACTAGAGATCCAATCAAAATTAGGGTTTTGACAAAATCACAAAAAATTGAATATCTCATATCCTACATGCAATTTTTAAAAACTTGATATATTATCTTGTAGCCTCCAATGAGACCTTTCTAATGCACCAGAAATTGGCTAATTCCAGTAAACCAAGTCTGAAATCGGAATTGATCAAGTATATAAACCTTTATTGAGTTTTGCCCTACAAAAGATCAATTCTACATATGCAAAAATGGATATTTTTGAGTAGAAATCAATCTAGCATGCTCTAGCATTGGTAACTCCTCCAAATCCTTATTGCTAAATGTGGTTGATCCTTTCATAACTTGAAATACAAGAGCTCTAATACCATGTGAAGGATTTCAGATCATTCAAGATCCAAATCCATGTCCTTGATCTTTGGGTAAAAAAGGAGCAAACCAACAATCTTGCCAATGTAGAAAAATCAGCATCTACATACAAAATGAGATGCAAATCTAAGAGATACTGATCAAACATGAACCAAAACATAGAATATAGTTGTTTTCCATACAAGTATAGTACCCTACTATATTTCACACATGTGGAACTGAAAATAGCAATAAATGATTATTCTACACATAGAATTGCAAGATAACATCATGAGACTGTACCAATTAGTAGTAGAACTCAAAGAGAACCATTTATAAGCATGAAATGAGATAGAGAAGAGAGAAGATCTGCTTCTCCATGAGTTACATCCTTTTATAACAGGTCCAAACCCTACTTTGCTACTTGGCTTTCCCTCCCATATGAAAAACCCTATTATTTTGGGACTAGATTCAATGTACCCAAAGTTCAAATTTGAATCTCTCTCAAAATCAACTACCAACTTTCCCACACTTTCAAAAAGTGTTTATTGAATTTATTTTAAAATAATATAACTTCAAAAAGTTTATCTCTAAGTCTAAAATGCGTTTTGGCCTCAATTGACAATTTACCAAAATATGACTAAATAGTTAGAAAGTAGAATCATTGTGCTACTGTATAGTGGGTCCTATCAGTGGATAAGGATCAGTTGGCCTCGCCATGAGGCAAGTCAACGGGACACGCGTCCCGCCAACGGCAACCTGGGTCATGCATGGGTTGCCTGAGTGAACAACTATATGTACAGTGTAATTTCATTTTGAGAAATAGAGTTGCTATGTGAGCTTGCAGTGGAGAGTGTTTTCTGACTGTGTTACTGTGTAGCATGATCTGTGTTCCTGTGCAAAGCAAATTCTAAGTTGGTATCAGAGCCGTACATGGAGTGTACACAGTACAACATCGTCGTTGAAGAGAGCTTCGGGAGAGCTATCTTCTGAGAGTTCGGAATTTACGGCGGGTTGTAGACGGAAGGAGAAGCACTAGTGCAGAGAGTTTAGCACATAGAAGCTTAGTGAGCTTGAGACTGTGTGAGGATTCAGAGACAAGAGTTGTCGGCTGAATCAAAACCTTAGCAGACGGAATTTTGAAATTTCGAAGCAGACTATTTGGTGTTTGCAGTCAGTGTGCATTCAATCGGATACCGTTTGACGAACGGATTGAAGCATCGGCTTTCCAGCAGTAGGGCGACCTCAGAGGAAGAGGATAAGCCTGTCATAAGACTGTGAATAGGAAGCCAAGTGTAGTTTTTTGAGAAAAACTCTGGCCTAGGGTTTGAAAGCTCAAAAAAACGGGTTTCTCTCTATTCTGAACCTTTTTAGAAGCTGTAAAACTCCAGAGGAGGGCGCCCTAGTAGTGTGAAACAACACCCAAAAGGCCGTGTGTAGCCACGAGCCAGTAAGCGAGCCAGATCAGTTCCAGAGCTTGGCAGCCATAGCTAGTAAGAAGAGAAGAGAGGAGGAAGTCGTGAGAGAGAGCGGACAGCTCGCGTGCGCCCAATGCGACGAACAATGTAGCACTCCGGAGGGATTCTGTGTTTACAAGTGCGAACCTCGATGCTGAAAATGGTCCATAGCCATTAGATCTTCTCCACATAAAATCAATGGTAGGGATTTTACGGATCAAGAGAGATGTGGATCGTCCGATCATGGAAAACCATTGGATTTAATATGAAATGGCCTGAAAGGCAAAATGGCCTTCAATTGCATTAAAAATCTTCACTCTGAAAGCTAGTGAAGGGGCCTGATGGGTTAAATTCAAATTGAAGGACATGATTTCTTCAAAAGGAAGAAACAGTTCAAAAACAAGGAAAATTCTCATTTTTGGGTCTTTTGCCCGTTTTGACCCAAACGAAAGGCTATAACCTCCAAACGAAGGGCACCCGGATTGTACCTGCAAGTACGGTATATCAAAACAGAGTGATTAAGGCGGAGAAATTGTTTGGAGTGCGCCAGAAGTGATTTCACCATTTCACTAGACACGAAGTTGGGAGTTGACGATTGAGTGCATTTTGGAAGGCGACACCGATTTGGCTTTCAAATTGGTGGAAAAGCGGTGAGTGGCCTGGTAAGGGAAAAAGTACAGGCCATTATTTTCAACTTCTGACATCACTGTTGGCCTCGACATACTATTTTTAGCCTACGACAAAAGTTTCAAGCAGTTTTGCGATGGCAAACATGGGAGAGTCCATTTTGAGTGAAAGTAGCAAATTGGACGGGATTTCCAACTATGCAGTGTGGAAATTCAAAATGAAAAACATACTGATGGAGAAAGATGTGTGGGAAGTCGTCACAGGTGATGAGAGAAGGCCGCCAAATGAAGCAGATATCAAAGTGTTCGACAAAAAAGATGAGGAAAGCTTTGAACTTCATTAACTTGTCAGTGAATGATCACATCATTACCCACATTTGTGATGCTGTTACACCCAGACAGATATGGGATGTGCTAAAAGAGCAGTTCGAGACGTCAAATCCATCAAGAATCATGTTTCTGAAGTCAAAGTTGAATAGTGCCCGCATGGAGCAAGGAGAGCACATTCAGACGTACATGACCAGAATCAAGACAATGAGGGTTGAATTGCATTCTATTGGTGAGCGCATACATGATGTGGAGCTGGTGCACAATGCATTGTGCGGCATTGCAGAACCCTATCAAATGTTTGTGAGCGGAATAGCATCAAGAGAAAGATTTCCAACCTTTGACAAGCTCACATGAATCTTGATGCAAGAAGAGCAACGGTGAGAAATGGTGAAAGCTAGACGTCAAAATACTGACGATCAAGCACTTGCGACACGCCAAAAACAAGGCAAGGGCAAGGGCAAGAAGAAGTCTAAACAACAATTTGCGAAGTCTCAGGAGGACGAGGGATCTTCCAGTAAGACCAAGAAGAAAGGCAAGTGCTTCCATTGTGGTAAAAAGGGCCATTGGAAGAGTGAATGTCGCAAATTTCTGGCGGAACAAGGCAAGGGAAAACCAAAACAAGCAGGTAACCTTGTCGATGAGGGTGAGATTGAAGACTCTAGCATCTTCATATCTGCATTGTCATCTCAAAGATGATCAAGCGTGGTATATTGACTCGGGAGCCACAAGACACATGACAGGGAACAAGAACTGGTTCAGTAGCATGAAAGTGTTGGATAATGGAACATCCGTTTCACAAGCAAATGGCGAGATGTGCAAGATCAAGGGGATAGGCAGCATTTCAATCCAACTACCTGATGGCAAAAGCAAGATGATCAAGGAGGTACTTTACGTACCAGATTGCAAACCAGTAAATACTCTTATTGAACCAGGTAAAAAGCTTTCTAAGCTTGATGAGTCACAGTACCTTACCACAACTAGACCAGATATATGCTATGTTGTTGGCATTGTAAGTCAGTTTATGGCAGCACCTACAGAAACACATTGGAAGGCAGCTGAACGCATTTTGCATTATGTGAAAGGCACTTCATATTATGGCTTGATTTACAGGAAGCATGATGGTTTACCTGAGTTGTGTGGCTATGTGGATGCGGATTGGGGAGGTGACTATGATGATCGTAGATCCACCACAAGGTATGTCTTACAGGTTTGTGGTAGTTGCTTTTTCTGGTCTAGTAAAAAGCAAAGTACAATTGCTCTATCCACCACAGAAGCAGAGTATAAGACAATGTGTAGTGCAGCACAGGAAGCTATATGGTTGAGACAAATCTTGGAAGAAGTTGGCATGAAGCAAAAAAATCCATGACATTACATAGCGACAGTCATAGTGGCATGCAGCTAGCAAATAATCCAGTGTTCCATGCGAGAACTAAACACATTGAGATTCAGTATCACTTTATACGTGAGAGGCTGCTAAGTCGTGAAATTCATGTTGTTCATTGTAGCACAGATGAACAACTAGCTGAGATTTTCACTAAGCCACTTGTTGGAGAAAAGTTTGATAAGTTTAGATCAAAGCTTTCTATACTTAAAGTTTGTTGACTTTAGAGCTATGTATATGACTGTGTAAAAAGTAGACTCTACTTTAAGGGAGAGAGTTCGAATTAAAGTAGAATCAGTGTGCTACTGTACTGTGGGTCCTATCAATGGATAAGGATCAGTTGGCCTCGCCACGAGGCAAGTCGACGGGACACGCGTCCCGCCAACGGCAACCTGGGTCATGCATGGGTTGCCTGAATGAACAACTATATGTACAGTGTAATTTCATTTGAGAAATAGAGTTGCTATGTGAGCTTGTAGTGGAGAGTGTTTTCTGTTTGTGTTATTGTGTAGCATGGTCTGTGTTCCTGTGCAAAGCAAATTCTAAGTTAAACTTGTTGAAATCTCTCACATCGGACAGCTGCAGGCAGGGCGCCGGGCAGCTCGGAGGGCGCACGTGGTGCCGGACAGCCACAGGCAGGGTGCCGGGCAGCTGCAAGCAGAGCATCAGACAGTGGCAGGTGGCGCTGGGCACCGCCACACCCAGGCACACACATGTGAGGTATTGGGAGAGATTGCCTATATATTCCCTTTGAGAAATCCCATAAGACCGCTATGGGATGATAAAAAAAAACTTGCCACCATGCCTCTGAGACGGTTTAACAATTCTATAAGGAGCATCCTAATGTTCCGGAGAAATGACCGAAGGAAAACATTTTGATGATAGTTTTTAATTTTTTTTAACGATTTTTGAATCTTTGACAGGCAAATGTTTCATGAAATCCAAAAAAAAATTACAATTCAATTTTTGAAATCCCTGAAGATCCTATTTCTAAGTTGCTTATTTGTTATTTTCTTCCAATTTTCGAAGCCTCATATCTTTTTCGTCTGTAGTCGGATTTCGACATTGTAAGAACAAAAATTGCTCAATTTACCAAGCTGAGTACAACGATCAGTGTTTCCATCATCAGAACTTAATATATTATTATTTTTTTTAAAGGCCCTTTGTCTTGAGTTGTTCACATTTTTTGCTCTATCCTTTGAATATCCGTATTTTATCCATTTGAGTGACACAATTAAAAGCAAAAGTGATCATTATTCCGAGTTTGATTTGATCGTAGTGCTATAAAAGCAAAACAGTCTAGTCGAATCTAAACAATAAAATGACACTGAAGAAAATGAGTAATAATGAAGAAGTTGGAACAGAGTTTATGATTGACGAATCATAAATTGAAACTTAATGATCATTAGAAGATTATAAGGAAATGTGATGATTCTTAAAATAATGAATAATTCTCGATCAATTGAACGAGTCAAAGATTTAGATCATTTATTTGAAAATCTAAATTTGTATACTCCAATATTTATTTGAGATTGTAAAAATCTCACATGCATTTTCATTAAGATAATTTGGTTACTTATGAGGAATTTGCTTACTTTAGTAGATAAAGTTCTACTACAAATTGTAGTCAATGAATGCTTGTGTACTGTTTTCAGCTAAAATCTCCAGTCAATTAGGAGATAGTTAAATTTATCAAGATGGTATGGTTGCTAATTTCTTGCATGTGGTGCTAGGAATAGAGCACTTAACTCAAGAGAGTATTTGAGGTACTCAAAATTGAGTTAAAGTCATTTTTATCTTGATGGATCTCCTAAGAGATTTTGATAGGATGAATTGTTATAACTTAGTTTTTGAAAAATTCTAAGTGTATTTGTACCAAGAAGCATTTATGACAGGCTTACAAAAAATTGTGAATAGTCTTGAACTATAATTATTTGTTTCTTTAGCTTTTGAACATTGATTTCCAATGTAAGGTGACATTTCACCCAATGATTCATGTAAATTAAGGTCAAATGAAGGTGACGTTAGTAGTGTTTAAAAAGCAAGATAATCTACCATCATTGCATGGTTATGTAGATGCTGATTAGGCAGAAAATGTTGATGATAGGAGTCAACCACAAACTATACTGTCGAAAAAGCACAGCTCCAGCACATCTGCATGCCACGTGGCACGCTCCAATATATCCCATAAGTTATCTGGGAAAGTTCCCTCTATCAAATATATAGTAAAACAATACAACACTTGTAAACGCGCGTGGGCGTGAGGGCTCAAGACACTGGGTGCCCGCAAAAAATCTTGAGACCACGCACTCGAGACCATGGGTGCCTGCAAAATTTTTCTGGTCCTGTTGGCCCAAGACACCAAGCACCCAAATTAAATCCCGCAACCACATACGCCCAGGACCATGGTCCCGCAAAAAATCTCAGGACCACATGCGCCCGGGACCATGGTGCCTTGGGACCATGGCGCCCTGTCTCGCTTGCCCTGAAATTGCACGGGCTTGCCCGTCCACGCGTCCCGCGCATACAGGCCCGTTTGTTAGTGATATCTCCGTGCAAACAACCGATAAGAATGTCATGTTTGTTTGCACGGCTCCTAGAATCTACAATGA
The DNA here is from genome assembly GCA_029204225.1 of Diphasiastrum complanatum. NCBI lineage: Eukaryota > Viridiplantae > Streptophyta > Lycopodiopsida > Lycopodiales > Lycopodiaceae > Diphasiastrum > Diphasiastrum complanatum. The sequence goes on from MU832757.1 coordinate 54,860, forward strand.
CCTCACAAGCGAAAAACTTTGGACCCAATTTCTTCTACAACAACCTCACTTGCACAAATTTAGTAAAAGTAAACTTACTCCATCTGTTGCTCCAAAGGTTGTGTAAGTGTCCGCTGCCGTGTGTGATAATCTGGGCCCTTGGATCTCATCGGGAAGCTAAGGGCCTCACCATAAACCCTAAAAGCTATGGCGGCTTAAGGTGCGAGTTTTCGGAGGCTTTATCTATGATCGTGGAGTGATGCTGTCATTGAATCTATTTCTTGACTGTTTTCTGCATGAGGTACGTATAATTCATCCATCCTGCTTCTTAATCGACCAGGCTTTTGAGGGTGGATATTAGTATTTGTTGCCGGATTGCTTGCCTGACTGCCCCGGATTCCAAATATGCTGAATGATAGCAGGCCCTGTTTTGGTTTACGGTGCTACAGTTGGTTGGATTACAATACAGTCAAACTGTTTAGCGCTTTTTTGAAGCAGATGTAGAAGTTTTTGATGGAATTATATGGGATGAAGCTAATTCTTTGTGTTCTCAGTTGTGATGTTATGTTTCTATTTTTAAGTGTAAGGAATTGAATGGTGCTTGATGGAGTCGGTGATGAAAAAGGTTCTGCGAATAAATTTTGCATCATTATTTTGAACCTTATGTTGCCTTCCTTCTGAGACTCCTTAAACGCGTATCATTCGTGATTCGATGTCAATGTATTGTAGAGTGGGGTTTGTTGAAAGTGTTTTCTTTAGTCTGTTTTGTAGCATTAATCATGTGTCTATGCTTTTTACTATGCCTGTGGATTGAAGCACTATTTTCTTGTCTTTGTCAACTTCATATTCATTATGTAAGGAACGGTTTGCATGTTGTGGACTCTCAAATCGCTGGCTGAATGACTTGATGTGGTTTGATGTATTCTTTTGTAGCGAGGCCATTATTCTAGGTGTTTAGCACTCTGTGGATCGTAGTTTTTAATGCAAAGTACATCCTGTTGAAATTTACGAATATTTTCCTCGTTGAGCAATTGTTTACTTTGCACCTATTGTTTTTGTCTTTAGTCCTGGCTTTTGTCGGAGGCACTTGCCTATGGCTTGTAATGTGTTTCTTGGGACTACCAATTTTTCTTTTAAAAGTTGAAAGCAGCATTCATATTTTTCTAATAGCATCCACTTTGTTGTATCTAAGCCACAGGAAGCCTAGGGCTTACTTTATCAGCAAAACCTGAATAATAAATCACGTCTTCTAACCGTTGCCTTGAATGCATTTGTGCTTGGAGACTGATGTTTGTGGAATACCAAAGCTTCTCCCTATCACGAAATTAGTTTTTTGTGATCTACTATACAGGAAAAACTGGAAAGCAAATCATTTAAATCTTCTGGCTATATTTAACCTCCAAAAGACTAAAGAATTTATGAATTAGCTTTATCCAACATGAGGTCAGTTGGTGTATTGTGATTGAGTTGGGCTCACCCAATTAGGTTAGATTTTCTATGATCCCACAGGTCGATATTACTAAAAAAACATAAATTGAATTCACGTTATATGAAAATTGTTTAACAATCAGATTTCTTATGGTTGATCTTTATTCCAGGATTATGATGATGATGGAGGAGGTTTTATCATTGAAATTTGTTGCGAGACAAATAAACTCAATGTTGCTGTTATAATGGTGTATGTTTTATAATATCTTCTTTCTTTAATAATCCATTCCCATTTCCTTGTCGTGGCGCTTTTTCAAAAACTTAATATAAATATCCTTGTACCTAATTGTCTTGCATATCATAACATGTGTTTTGATGGATGGTCTCAAGCATTTGAAATTGCAGATGAAAATGGTAAATTCTTGGATTGTGGAAAGCATAGTTTTGGTGCATGGACATGATTATTCAAAATGTTCTTATGTACCCATTATTTATGAATGATGGGGAGTGCTCACCAATTTGAACTATAGAGTGGAGACAACCATTGTCACTTTCAGAGTTCTCTCACATTGAGATCCTCACAAGCAACGTGTTTGTTCACGTTAAAATCCATTGAAGTTTTTTGTTTTTAGTCAGTATTTTTTTGCAATTAGAGATAGAATGCAATTAATATTATATGGCACGCCATGTGCTACATAATTGGTGAACCATGGGTAAAATGAAACTTGCAGAACTCGCAAATAATTTACTCGCAGATTGTCAAAACCTTGCTAAAAATGTGAAAAATATCAATCGAGCAACTAGAAATCACCCTCATGGTTTTAAACCTCAAATCATGTTGCAATTTACTAGTTTTCACACTCCCTCTTAAATGTAACTTGCCATTTTGATGACACTATTGTGTTCCATCTTAGGAATCGACTCTCTCTTAAAAATATATCTTTCTTCTAAGATCCTATAAATAATAGATGGAAATATTTCATAATTCATATAGAGAATAGTGTCTAAATTGGATGCTTCACTATTTCTTACATCAAGTTTACATAACACAATTTCCATACATTGACATGACATTGCTCAAACATGGGATAAAATGAGTTAAATAGGATATAAGAACATTGAATATATAATCTTTCACTTTTACACAAGTCTTCAATCACCTACAAAAATTGATCCTCATTGTTTTGATCTTTAAGTTCCATGTTGTTGCCTTTTTTATAGTTCCAAATTGCCAATTTTCACTTGATTTTGATGAAGCAAACGAAGACCAACCATATGCTCTTCCAAAAGTACATCATAATCTTTGGTCAAGATACTTTTATAGATTCAAACCTTTATAAAACCAGCATCTCAAACATGTAATTGAGATCATAAAAGATTACACCAAAAGCTCCTTCACTAGTCATAGTGAAATCAATTCCACCACCATAAAAAGGTGATAGATGCTATGATCCTCCTCCAATATGAAGTAGAATAGGTGAAGATGAGTGTCAAACCTAATTCTTGTTGTCCCTTTGAGTCCTTTCAAATCCTAAATGAGCACACAATCAAGATTACTCATGCAAGACTCTCTCTTATTGAACAAATCATTAAAGGTAGAAGACTCCACTTCTTGACTAGCTTGCCTATTAAGCACCTCAATTTTATCCAATATAGAAGCACTTGATCTACTCTTTTTATTGATCCATGTGACATTACTTCTTGTAAAATATAATTTCATTGGCTCACCAAAAGAATTACCACCGTTTGCAAAATGCACACTTGAAGAGAACAAGTTTACTAGTATCGTAAAACTAGTAAAGTACACATGAGAAGAGAATGAGACTTTGCACTTGATGTCACCTCATTTATCATCAAAGATCTTTCATTAGACATCACACAAACATCAAGCTTATAAAGCCTATTTGTCTAATTTTCTTTGCTATCATGACATCTCCCTTTCTTTATGTAACAAACATCTCCATCAAACTCTACTTGATGTCCATTCTCCAACACTAAGAAGACTCTTTGAAAGTGAAGGAATAAACAATACATTTTCAAGTTTTGATTTTCTCTTATTTGAGAGAGTAAGAGGAATAGAGCCAATATCTTCAATGACACACTCACCATCATTTGCCATGTAGATCACTTGCTTGACTCCATCATAGGTGACTAAGGAAGAAAAAAAAATTTATGACTATTCATATGAGAATTAATCCACCATGACTCTTTGTCTTTCACTTGAGATTAGACTTGGAGACATCATAAGAGTATCGACAACATCATTAATAACATCTTTATCACTAGTAAAATTGTTTTGCTTGCTATCTTCCAATTGCTCTTTTTTTTATTTATTGCACTCATAAAAAAAATAACTTTTTTTGCCACAATAAAAGCACTTGAGTTTAGACTTATCCTTCTTACTACCACAAGAGGATGTTGCCTCACCTTGCCCTTGATCCATGGTGCTCTTCTTGTTGAAGTTCCACTTTCCTCCTCCTTTGCCCTTGCCTCTGGGAAAGAATGTGTCCATCTCCAACCTTGAAAGAAGTAGGTCCACTTCTAGTCTTGAATTGACAACCCTATCCTCTTTCACCACCAAACACCTCTTGAAATTACACTTGAACAATCTCAATGTCACCAATAGCATCACCATTTTCATCATTAAGAAATTTAACCCTCATTACATAAGAGATAGCACTTTCACCTTCCTTTCGATAGCTTTGAGGAATTTGTCTTCTTAGAGTGAACATTCTATATGTAGACTTTTGACTCACAAATCCCTTGACGAGTCTTCCATGCCTCATAAGATGATGTGCAAGCTCCTACCTCCTTGAGAAGCTCATTTGAGACATTCATCTTGATGATTGTAAAGACCTCTAGGCCTTCCTTTGTTAGATGACTTGTTCTTGGATAATCTCAGGCTCCTCCTCTATACCTAGCACAATATCCATCAAATCATTCATAGTTAGCAATCACTCCATCCTTACCTTCCATATTGAGTAGTTGATTGCCTTTAACCTATCAATGTCTTCCAACAAAAAATCTCCTTTGTTTGCCATGTTGAAGAAGCTCAATCCTCTTATCCTTGATAGATATTTGAATGTGACTTGTTATTGTACACACTAGTACTCAATTCAAACCTTAGAAGTGATCAAATAGATCTAGAACACTTGATTTCTATACATAGACCTAGTTGACTAACATGCTAGAAATGGGCAAATTTTGTTGTCAAAGTAGAATAGAACTCAATGGACAAAAATAGAACCCAATCAAGTGTTCTCTAACACTCTTGAATGCATAAATCAAAATACCAAATCATGAAACAAGAGATCCTATCAGATCTTGAAAGGTACTACTCCAATATTTCTTTGAATGCCAAAACTAGTTGCTAGAAATCTTGACAATGACACACCAAACTACAAAAGTTTGAAGAAATGATTTCTAATCCATATAGAAATGCTTAAGGAACAAATACACACCTGAATTTAATTTTTTTTTTTTCCCAATTTGATGTTTTGGAATCAGATCACTCACAAATTGGCAAATTAGCTCAAGAATTGTTGCCTTGTGGAATGCTCGTCTACACCTTAGATGCTCTCAAAAAATCAAATTCATAAGAGTATGAATAGCAAATCCTAACTCTAAAAAATAGAGAATTCACAAAAAAATTAGATCTCCAAGCTTTCTTGCTTCCCAAACATGTGTATGACACCTAGCTTCACCAATGAGAGGCTAGAGCACTAGCTCCTTCCAAACTTGATCATAACATAAATTTTGGTAAATCTATTGAACAATAAGGATCAAATTGAATTGAATCTCTAACTTGTATTAGACGAACTAGTTTTGACTAGTATTAGGAGAGTATGCGGAAGAAAGGAGAGAGATGTTCGCAAGCAACACATGCACTACAATATATTCATGAAATGAGCTTTGAAGGTATTATCAGATTACAATATTTAAATATACACAAGGTGTGGAGGTGATGCGTGGACTTCTCAAATCAATATGAAGATTGATAATGTAATATTTAGTTGTCCAATGTTATTGCATAGACATCCATTACTAAATTTGCTATGTTTAATGAATTGACATTGCTTATTTTCAATTCATTAACCATTTATCGTTAGTTCATACAGTCGTACATTTATTATTATCCTTCACTTTAATTCTATACTTGTATAAATACAAAACTATTTGATTGACAAGTACATGAAGATTAGAAAGCTATTAGGTCAGGTACTTGATACTAAATATGGTAATTGATGTGCCAAGTACTTTTTTGCACTTTTTGTACCTTGTACATGCAATAGGACATAGTTGGCCATGTGAGTTCCACCGTTAGTGCGTCGAACCTTCACTTGTGCAAGTTTTATTTGTATTTATGCAGTCTGTCTTCTATGGAATTCTTTAGTACATTTCAGTAGACGGACCAATTTGCCATGCAAGCTAATAGTCAATAGATTTCAAAATAGAAAGACTTTCCACCAACTATCATATGAAGCTAGTAGATTATTCACCCATTTCTTTCACAAAATACATTATGTCGCCCACTCTTGTGTATACACACGCGCGCGTGCACCCCCCCTTCTAGCTACCATAGACGACAATATATCTATGGCATCTTTGGCCTAGACTATGATGCATCATCAAATGACAATATTTTTCATATTAAAATGTGGAAGTTATGCTTTTGGAGTAGGTTTGATCTTGAAATGGATAATGATGGACTTCTAGTCTTACTATAGAATTCATACAATTTGTTGTGGTGGGACAATCACATGTAACAATTGGATTCCTTGAAATTGGTATATTTTTTTATGACTTTTTTATTGTATTTTGCTCTATGTATGGTTTGTTAAGGCATAAGAAGATTGGTCTTGCTTTGTTTAGAGAGGCCATGTGATGCCCAAATTTCTCTCTCTCTCTCTCTCTCTCTCTCTCTCTCTCTCTCTCTCTCTCTCTCTCTCTCTCTCTCTCTCTCTCTCTCTCTCTCTCTCTCTCTCTCTCTCTCTCTCTCTCTCTCTCTCTCTCATGGATCTCAAACTGTCATATCTTATTGGAATGTGATATAATTCATTGTCAGTTTTGAGTGTTTACTCTAAGGTGCATTGTATTTTTAAGTTACTTATTATCTTCTTATTACATTTGTATTATCTCTTCAACATGGGTATATCATTACACCACTATCTTACGCAGTCAATATGCTTTAACTAGCAATGTGCCACTTATTAGAGCAAGTGATTAAAACAAAACTCAAATAATTTCCATCATTGCAAGCCATCCATAATTGTATCTATAAAGTCAATTTTGTTTTTAGTAACATATAGTACTAGTTGAGAATTTTAGTCAACTATAAGTTGTCAAGTACCTAGAGTGAGTAAACTTCCTTTATGACCTCAAGTTAGGACTAGCTAGTGGTAACCATAGTCAAATATATTACTTTAGAGATTCAACATAATGTGTCCTAGTTAAACTTTAACAATTAAGTTTTCGTGAGATTAGGCTCAAGGTATATAGTCATGTGAAAATATAGATCTACAAATTATTGTAAGCATGCATATGTCAACGTGCTTAGAATATTATTACAAGAAGAAGAAGAAAATTATACCTTTGTGTTGTCGTCACATATGTCAAATTTATAATCAATTTGATATCAAATCTCACATGGAGAGATCCTAAAAGTTTTTTAAATTTGTGCCAAAGCTCTAGATTCCTTTTATAATTTCATGACTAAAATATATTCAGATAATTTATCTAATAAATTATTTAAACTGGCATAATATGATAAAGCAAAGATACATATGAACCGTTCGTGGGCTTTCATTTGGAAAGAAAGGCAGCTCTTCAAGCTCTAAGCCTCAAAGGAAAACCTCATCCTACCATCTTTGCTCGGCTATTTTCATATTGACATACCCTAAGAGCCTCCATGAATGTTTACTCCCACTTTGGCCAAACTTGGGAGGAGGGTGACATAGGGACAAATGCTCTTTGAATTTCTTGATGGAGTTTCCATATCACAAAATAGAGCACATCCCATATGATTTTTCTACAATTCCAAACCAACTCCATTTTTAAAAAAAAGTGGGGACCAACTTCAACTATAGAATTTCTCTTTTGATCCTTCATATTTTTTATATGTTGTGTGATTGAGGCAACTAAGTGTATGTACAAAGTGTACAATATTCCTTCGATGTTTCATTCTGACCATTTTACTACATGCTTGCTAGCTCATAGTCCATTTATCATCCCATTGCTTTTATTTTAAAAAATGTATATCTTTGTTGTAACTAACTATGAAAAAATTTATAGCAACATCATATTTGAAATTGAATAGAATGGAAGTTTCACGATCAATATATATATATATACTAGATTCATGAAAATTGTTACTTTTCTCACACAATGTATGGGCCATATTGAAACATATCCAAGACATTAAAATGGAACCACTAGTTATTGCACATTATGTGGTCTGTCATATTGCTTGTGTTGAGCACAACTTTGTGAAAAGTTAGGCCCCATTCCCATTGAGGAAGAATTGGAAGTTAGATGGGCCCCTGATCATCAAAAAAATACTTGTTACCATTGAAGCTTTTACCCTCAAAAGATCATGAAAGTCATGTTTTGCAACCCCTACCTTGAAATGAGGGTTGAGAAATCACAATATCATAGTTGTGCTTTACATTATAGTTGTGCTTCTTTTAAATGCCAAAAGCCATATAAGACAAGCAAGTACATCTCAAGTATGTAGAAATACGAGAGCATATAAAACATCCCCGAAATAATAGATAAAAGTCTAACACTAGCTCTATCTCTACACTAAAAATAATGAGCAAGCAAACAGGGAGGTGATGTGTTGTGTGACTGTCGTTCATCATGATGTCAATCTCTCATGGAAATAGATGTATTTTGATCCTCTGACTTTGAGTCAGTCCGAACTCTCCTCTTGGAGACTAAAGTTGTAATTTGAGCCTGTGTATTTCAAGTATCTGACTAATCATGGCATAAAACTCTCCGCAACAGGGACATCTCATGTAGCATGAGGGCCACACACCGAGGATGTTTACTTTGTTATGAATCCACACCATCAAGAGCGCTAAGTTGTAATATTCTCATTGAGTTTATGTGAGTGGCATTTGTAGATTTCTTGGAACATTTCCAATTCGATCAAATAGGGATTGAACTAAATTTTGTAAACCCGAAAAGTCGTCTAATATTGTAGAAAATTCAAAGTATCTTAAATTTGTGATTCTTCTAGAAAATCTACTTAATGAGGACCTTGAATGGATTCTATCAATCCACAAGAGTGATTGATTGCATTACAACCTTCATTTCTATCAAACTACAAAGCTATAAATGAAACAATTTTGATATGTAAGCAAAAACAATCAAAACTAAGTGTAATGGATCAAAGAGGACTCACCAAGTTGGGTGCCCTATCCATCTTCATTTGAATACTAATAATGTAAGGATCGCCAAGTGAAGATATACCTAGATCATGTTGCATGCAATAAAAAGGACACTTGTGGAGCCAAACCACCCAACCAATAGGAAACGAATAGTCATATCCATAATGGCTTCACCCCTGAGCCATGGTGACTGAATGTAAGAGAGGAGAGGATCTTGACTCTTGGAAATATGATATTAGAATGAGGATTAGGGAGATTTTCTACAAGATATATAGGCCCCAAAAGTTGAGGAATATTTCCTATAAAATCTCATATTCCAAGCCAAAAGCATTTGATCTCCTATTCTTGTACCAAAAGCAGTCAATCACCATGCAAAAGCTCCATAGGTCCAATTAGAGCACCTGGGCCTCACAAGATGATTAATTACAATTTTGGCCTACTCCGGAATGATGTGGCATAATTAATAATCTTGTACACTGGAGTACCAAATATCGAAGTCTAGGATTATGCCGAATCCTATATACAAGACATAAATTTTTGGCCTACTCTGGAATGATGTGGCATAATTAATAATCTTGTACACTAAGCCATAAATTTTTCTATTGGGTTTGATTCTCTCCAAATTAGTAATGTCACTTTCATGTAAATTCATTTTACATGAACCACTAGGTGAATTATCACCTTACATTGGAAATCAATGTTCAAAAGTTAAAGAAACAAACAATTATAGTCCAAGACTATCCACAATTTCTTCAATCAATCAACCTACATTAGATCTTAGTATTCAAACAAAGATTAGGTTGACCTATACAGACATCTTTGGAAATAAGGTTAAGATTAAAGTTTTATTCCCATCTAATCCAATCCATATCAAATTGGTACTTGGTAAGCCAATCAGTGAAACCTAAATTTAATCTTTACCACTACTATCCATAGTTATGAATAACTCACAGCTCAATATCCTCCAAACTCCTCTAGTTTCAGATTATTCGCAACAATCCCTAGAAATTTTTTATGATTTTACTAGGATAGTTCACTCGATTTCTCTCAAAAATCTATGCAACCGGTTGATCCATTGAAAGTATTATGATTCGGATCTATATCTCATAATTTCCCAAAATGCCTTGAATCAAATTAGCCAATAAATTCCTCCGTTAGTGTTACCATCACAGGTAATCACTAACAATTGGTCTACAGATCACTTTTGCTTAAGAAAATCTTTTTTTGAATCACTGGTGTACCCCAATATAGGATCAGATTCACAACCAATTCTAGGAAATACCTCTAGCTATTGAATTCTCTCATGTTCCTTAAGCATTTCTTCACTATAGATCAACACATCATCTAAGAATACCACTCCACATTGACCCATGTATGGACGAAATATATTGTTCAAAGACTGTTGAAATGTGACAAGCGTATTCACTGAACCAAAAGGAATATTAAGAATCACAATATAACTGAAAACAATACTGTAATAGATATCCAATATCCATTTCGAAATCGGTAAAAACAAATTTCAAGTTTTTTTTTTTATAAGTAGTTGTTATAAAAAAAAACACTCTATAATAGAAAAGAATCCAAATTACAAAATTATTGTATGGAACAAATTCCAACTGCTTTTTGTTTGCGTATTTTAGCGATTTAATTCAAATACAATTGCAACACAGAAATGGTTCCATGAATGGATTATCATTCGACTATCATTATATATCTGAAAGCAATCTAGAATCCAGAAGGAGAATTTAGGAAGTAAGCAATGTCAGAAGAGATCGAATTGATGAAGCAAAATCAGACGTGGACACTTGAATCACTTCCCAAAAGAAAGAAGAAATTCAACTATAAATGGATATACAAAAAGAAGTTGAGATCAGATGACAGTGTCAGAAGATACAAAGCTCGACTTGTCGTTAAAGGCTACACTCAGAGATATGGTATCGAGTACTTCGATACATACTCCCCGATGGTCACAATGTTGAGCATCTGACTACTCCTCTCTTATGCTACAAAGTATGATCTGGAAGTACACTAGATTGATGTAAAGACAACCTTCTGCCACAGAGACCTAGACGAAATTTTTTTCATGAAGCAGCATGAAGGATATGAAGACCTGAACAATCGAGACTACGTTTGTCAGTTGCATAAATGTATCTAATGTCTTAAGCAGACATCGCGAGCTTGGTACAAGAAGCTCAATAGTCTTCTGAAGACTCTAATCTTCACTCCTACACAATCTGGCTACAATGTCTATTTCCAAAGAATAGAAAAGAAGTTTGCGATTTTGACAATATTTGTGGATGACTCTATGATAATAGATAACTGTCTGACATTAATTAATAAAATGAAGAGTCAGATATCTACAAATTACGAGATCACAGATCTAGGAAAAACGACGAAATGTCTGGGGCTACAAATCAAAACAGACCGAACAAGTTTAACCAGTCTGAATATGTTGAAAAGGTATTAAAGCGATATGGGATGATTGAGTGCAAAGAGAAGGCGACACCGATAATAGCCAAAACCAGATTGTTGAAGCAAGATTGCCCAAGCACATATGAGAAAAGACAAAATATGGAGAGAATACCATATCAAAATTTGATCAATAGTCTAATGTATCTTACAGTATGTACGAGACCCGATTTAACATTCTCTGTCTACTCACGCAGTCAATTCTCCACCAATCTTGATATGCAACATTGATAGATGGAAAAACGAATCTTGCAATATCTGAAGGGCACCCACAATTTGGGGTTGATCTACGAAAGAGAGAAGGAATATATTCTACAACATGTGAAAGATTCAACTAGTTTGATCATATTTGCTATATTTTCATATTTGGCATATTGAGGCCAACTTTATTTTTAGACTTAGAGATTGACTTTTCAAAGTTCATTAGTCTAAATGTCATTTGAATAAATACTTTTTGAAAGTGTGGGAAGGTTAGAAGGCGAGTTTGAGTAGGTTCAAATTTGAATATTGGGTACTTTGAATCTAGGCCAAAAAATAGTAGGGTTAGCATTTTGGAGGGAAAGCCAAGTGGCCAAATAGGTTTTGGACCTGCTATAAAAGGATGTAACTCTTGGAGAGAGCTCTTCTCTATCTCATTTCATGCTTATACATGGTTCTCTTGGGTTCTGTGATTGCATGCAATTTTATGTGTAGAATGATCTATATTTATTATTTTTGATCCACACATGTGAAATATAGTAGCTTGCTGGTTTTGTACGGACATCAAAAGTACTTTATCATCTCATTCAATTTTGATCAAGTTCCATTAGTGTTTGCATCTCATTTTGTGTGTAGATGCTGATTTTTCTACATTGGTTAGATTGGTAGTGTATTTCTCTTTCTAACCAAAGATCTTTCAAGTGGATTGGATCTTAATGATCTGAAATCTTTCACATGGTATCAGCGCTTGTGTTTTAGGTTATGAAAGAGAAAATCAGATCTATCAATGACTTGGTGAAGATATCAAGGCTAGAGCATGCTAGAGGGGATTCTATACCAAAATTGAGTTTTTTGCTTTTGTAGAT
>MU832758.1:0-67174 GCA_029204225.1 Diphasiastrum complanatum
CTGACAGACTGTGCAAGGCGGAAGGCCCTTCTGAAGGGCTCAGAGTCGGTGATGGCAAAGGGCAGGTTCAGCTCGTAAACGAGACTGGCCACGGCCTGTGAGGCCTCTCTGTCCATGTGCGGCTGATGCGCGCCGCGAATGGTCTGCTGCACGAGGGCTCTCACTGGTGGACGACGGGTGGTGGACCTCCAGCACGGTGCACCAACCGTGACGGGAATGGACGATGACGCGACAGGCTAGGCGCTGGTGGATGCATCGGCTGTAGACGTGGAATGGGGAGAGTGGGATGCACTGGCAGGGATGGGTGTAGCAGCATAGGTGGGGTGCACTGGTGGAGGGGCAACATCTGGCATGGGGTACGAAAACTGCTGGCTGAGGAGGTCATCCGGATGGGAAGGGAAGGAAGAAGGGATCTCTTCCACATCCTCGAAGGCCCGCCCAGTACCATCCTGGGCCTGCTCGGGTGGCGGAGAGTCCATGAGAAAGTCGTAGACTGGTGGAGTGCGAGCAACAGTGGGTGGTGGTGGAACCGCAGTGGCAACTGGCGGACGCGATCGGACGGGATCCACCGGAATCTGAGCAGATGGGGGTGCATGAGGCAGAGCTGTCTGAGGGGCAAAGGGACCAGAGGAGGATGCACTCCCTCTCCTCGTGCGTGCCAGCCAAGCAGGCAGCAACTCTGGGTTAGTCACATAAGGAGCGGTGCAAAATCGGAGAACGCCCTCCGAAATGGTGTTCTCCCCTGCCACGAGCCGCGGCCCGTAGGTGTCCAGTAGTCGCTGCCTGTCGGGGACGGTCATGCTGCCACAAGGGGCAGCATTCAAGGTGGCACCATTTTTGGCGCGTGCGCCGAGCAGATGGCCTTTAAGGCGAGTGAGGGATGCAGCAAACTCGACGAGACAGTATCGGCAGCGCACGATCTTCTGACCGGTCTTGTTGGCCTTGTCGGCAACCCGCCTGACAATGTCTACCTCGTCCCACAGACCGGAAAGGTCGGATTGCACCATTGCAGATGAAATGAGGGATGGATTGCTGGAAAAAAAAACAGCAGGGTTCACTGTTGGAGAGACGCTGAAAATGGGCGAATGCAGGGCAAAGGAAATCAGATGCAAGGCAGGGCGTTGCGTGGGCGATGGGCGACGCAAGGAATCAAAGGCAGGCAAGAAAAACCAGCAGCGATGGCAGGGCGGAGAGGGCGCAAAAAAATTTCAGAGGAAATGCGAGGGGGGCGGGTAGGTTTAGGTAAAAAAAAATTTAAAAAAAAATATTAAATAATAAATATATTATTATATTGTGGTACCGCGGTACCATCATGGTACCGCGGTACCATCATGGTACCGCGGTACCAGTATGGTCCCGCGGTACCGGGATCCGCGGTACCCAGTACCGCGGGACCTATGATATATATATGTGTGTGTGTGTGTGTGTGTAACAGTTCAGGGATGAGGGTCCGGGCCGGATTGCCCGCGTCCGCGTCCGACGTCCAGACCTGGAGGCGTCCGACCCCCGGATGCGAGGTCAGACGCATCCGTGGCTTCAAAAAAAAAAAATTTAATTTATTTAAGTCTAAAAAAAAATTTAAAAATCTAAAAAAAAAAAAAAAACGGAAGCGCCCCTGGCGCGGACGGGTCCGGGTCCGGGTCCCGCTTCCTTAGATATATATATATATATATATATATATATATATATATATATATATATATATATACTAGTAAAGAGTGCCCGTCGTTGACGGGCAATGGAGGCCGATCTAGGTGGCGGCCAATGATTTGGATGATGGCCAATATTGCATAAAAAAGAAGGCATATTTGCAAAAAAAATGGTCAAAAGTTGATAGATGCCCTGGTTACATCTTCCTCTTCTTACTTTTGGAAGACTTTCTCTAAGAAGTCTTTCATGACTGCTTCTATTGCTACTGAAGCTTGGGTGGATTATGCTACACGTCTCTATACTATTGATTCTTCCCCTATTACTCTCTCAGCGAGACCTACAGATTTTACATTGTTTTGCCCTTCTCTGATTGAAGATGCTATCAAACGAGCCCAAAGTCATAGAGTTGAAGATATTGACTCACTTAGTCTCGATTTTCTTAAACTTGTGGCTCATATAGTCTCCCCCTACATATCTCATATCTTAAAAAAAGGTTGTCATGCTTCTCTACTGCCTGGTGTGCTAACCGTTTACACCCGATACTTAAAATTGGTGACCCAATGAATGTGGAACGTTACCGCACTATTATGATTAGTCACGTAATGGCTAAGCTTTTTGGCTCGATCCTACAGTCTATAGTTAGCTCAAAGGCGGAAGCGGATGAACTATATGCTATTGGACAGGCAGGTTTCAGGATTGGGTATTCTACTACGGATCAGATTTTTATCTTGAGATGTATCATTGAGGAGGCAAAGCAGCGGGTTTATTGCTGTTTTGTGGATTTCCGCAAAGCTTTTGATTCTGTACCTAGGCATCTTCTGCATCAGCATTTGGTCTCGCTTGGTTTCTCACAAGATGTTATTGCTTCTATTACCATATTATATGAGAGGGTTCTGGCTAGACTCAGAGATGGTATAGGTTGGTCACCTCCGATTCACAGTACAGTTGGTGTGAAGCGGGATTGCCCCCTTTCTCCTACTCTTTTTGCTCTCTATATTGATGATCTTGAGCGGATTATCAACGAGGAGGGTGGTGATGGCTGTCCTCTTGCAGACATTGTCATATCTATTCTCTTATATGCTGATAATATTGTCTTGTTATCTACCTCAGCTAGAGGGCCTCAGAGACATCTTGACGTCTTACATGGTTTTTGTTAGACATGGGGATTGATGGTCAATATCTCTAAGACTAAAGTCATGGTTTTCAGCACCAATAGGCAGCACATGCGGGACATTTTCTTTTATTATGATAAACAGCAACTGGAGATAGTTGCCTCTTAGACTTATCTTGGAGTTCTTTTTTCCGGTCCTCTGCTTACTTTCAAACCCGCATCCACAGCTCGCCTACGTAAGGGGCCCACACCCCTTGTTCAGATGGAGAGACTTTGTACTACCCTTTATATTCATGACCCTGCCACACGGTGTTTGCTCTTCTCTATTATGGTTTCTCCGGCGGCTATGTATTTAGTGGAGGTTTGGTGCCCTGGGCTCTCTACGGGTACTTGGAGAGACATCACTCGCCTACAGATTCTCATGCTTGGCTGGATGATCCTTGCGAAGGCATTGGTTCCTCATGGCACTCCTAGTAGAGTTTGCATCTCCACCTATGGTTGTTGAGGATATGTTCCGGATTGTCATTTTCCTACATAGGCTCACTGATATGGATACTTCCAGGTATCTAGTTGCTGGTTACACTTCCTCTCGGTTTATTTCTAATCAGTAGGCTAAGTTGTCATGGTTTGAGGATGTCCCTGAGTTTCTTAGCAATTGGGGGTATCTATATCAGCTCTCCCTAACAGCACTCATACCTATATTCGGCGTCAACTTTATCGTAGCTATATCCAGATAGTGTGGTCACAGCTAGATCCAGAGAGGGTCAAGATGCATTTTTACGGCTCTCATCTCCTACAGCTAGATGACATGGGACTACCTATCCTACCGTCGTATCTTTCACAGCCATCATCATATGCTCTTCGTCGGGCCGTTATACTGATACCCCCAGGACACATCGGATATGCCAGTTATGCTCGATGCATGAGGTAGAGGATGAATCACATTTCATTTTTACATATCCTACCTATTATGAGATCAGAGGCCGTTATTATTGTCTCTACAAAACCACTCCTCTATCCCTTGGCTCTTTCTTAATGTATCCAGATCCTAGGTGTGTGGGTCTCTTATTGAGGGAGATGTTTACGTTGCGAGCGTCTATTCTACCTTCCGAGACAGAGGATGTTTATAACCAGACTCTGATCACACTCTTATTACAGAAGAGGGATAGAGAGGAGGTATCAGAGGATGAGATTGATATCCCGACACGACAGAAGGCTGTAAAGACTCAGGGATCATCTACTAGACCGAGACTTGCAGTCCGTTCATCATCGTTAGCTAGAGCCATACGACGACCTTTAGCATCTCATTGAGTCTCTCATCAGCCTCCAGTGCACACCTCACAGCCTATCCCTCGTTTTTTCAAATCAGTTACTTAGTGTTTTTGGTTTTTCTTTAGTGGTTTGCCTCAGCAGAGCGGGTGGTTAAGGTCTTGCCTTTGTACCTCAGTAGAGCGGGAGGTTAAGCTCTTGCATCTCCTTCTTGCATGGTGAGAGATTGTTGATTCATTTTTTTTCATCAATTGACTTTTGGTAGAGAGAGAATTTCTTTAGAAATAAGTCCGCATTATGGACATTGCTCCTATCTTGTATGTATTGTACTTTGTCTTTTGTGCCTACGGGGACTGGCTAGACATTAATAAAATCTTTCTTTCTTTCTTCCTCTCCCTCTCCCTCTCCCTCTCCCTCTTATGTACTTTTTCTTGTCTCATGTGCCCAAGGGCACTTTGTAGACATTAATATATTCTATTCTATTCTATTCTATTCTCCCTCTCCCTCTCCCTCTCCCTCTCTCCATCCATCCAAAATATGTTACAAACCATACTGAACCATATGGTGCAAATATCAAACCTTAATAACTCGCTATCTCTCCATTTGGTATCTCCAAAACTTTTCCTAAGTGTATCCAATCTACAATCTTTTGCCAGAAAGAAATAGCCAACATCTAGAACTCGTTGAGGTCATTGCCATGCCAATGCTCAAGCTTTCAAAGTTTTCTTGCTCGTGACTCGAACTATTATTAATTCAAAAGTTAGAGAAACCTTAAAAATGAAGAAGAGGAAAGTGAGGATCTTACTTTTCCACAGGATTCCATGATCTTCCAGCTACAGATTGGCATGCTCTTTTTATGTTCTGATTTGGCAAACCACGAGACAAACATATGCATTCAAACATTAAAAAGCAACAAGTACCATGTCAATTTCTTGAACTTGGTCATTATAGAGGACCGCACATAATAGCTGTAAAAAATGAACCATACAAAAGCATTATAGAAAGTGTTAATACCAACCTATCAAAAGATCTACCAGATACAAATAAACAAGATCGTAAATGCCCATCAATAACTACAATTCTCATTTTTTGGACTCAATCACAAGTTTTTAATCTTGAAAATGAAATTCCAACATATGAAAGGCCAAAAATGCACGAGCCAAGAGCTCTCCAATATATAAAGGCCTTTGAGTAAAATACACAACAACTACAAACATATCACTGGAACATCATTAACCTTGGGCCATTTTCTATTCAAGTTTGGGACCCTAGGAACCCTTCCTTTATTAGTATTGGCATTTATTCATTGAATATTGATGTAGATATCAATGAACCTCCAACCCCAACTTGTAGAACCTAAGGCCTCAAACAACTGATTGGTTGTATTCTGGCTTGATTGATTGATCAAAGAATAGCTCCTAGTCTAAAGCAACTCAGTATCAATTGGCATGGTTAGATCAATTTAATTCAATATTGATTGAATCGGACAAAAAGTCTAATATAAGAAAGTTCAAGCGGGGAACCTCAACTTTGAGTTTGACTCAGCATGAATTGACTTTATTTTACTTGGTAGCTTTTAAAAGAATTCTAAACTGTAGGACAAAACTTCCTGATTCTTTATAGTGAAACTATTTCCAAACTAAATACATTGTAAAGTATTTTATAGTTACAATTTTAACCACAAAAATCACAACTAAAGAGTAGAACGTATATAAGACCGAAGACTGGAGCAATAAAGTAGATAGTAAAGGTTGCTAAGAAATGGTACCCAAAACAGCATAAAATAAAGCAAGTATAAATTGTCGTAATATGTATGTAACATTGCTGAAAAGTACCTCCAAATAGCTAAGAAAAGGTCCACCAAATGATATATGGAATGGCTGCCAACAATGGGAAGAAAATGGGCTACAAAGCTGGCTGAAAATGGGTGCTGGAAACTGCCAACACTGGAGCTCCAAGCAATTGAGCAGTGTCATCAATTGAGGTAGGTAGCGGCTGCCAAAACAGACCAAAAACTGGATGCCAACAATGGAGGTAGATGGGCGATTAAAAAAAAGGAATATGCAGTTGTGATAGGGATGGAAAATGAGCAAAAAAGTAACTTGAGATAGGCGATAGACAGCAACGTGAGAAAAGGAACGAAGAGGCTGGAAATGGACGATGGAGATCAGGTAGGAAGGCATGGAAGGGTGATGGACAACACTTTAGTTATGAACTTATTCACAATAGAATAAAGGCTAAGCTAGGAAAGAAGCACATAAGCAAGAAACTAGTCTAGAAAGCAGGAAATATGCTTAAAAAGACTAGAGAGAGAGAGAGAGAGATCAATATCATAAGCTGAATAATGAATGACAATGTCTCCTACTTATACCCACAGAGAAGTCCTAAAAGGGAGCCCTAAATGGATAAGACTGACGAAACCAATCTCTAAGAGGGATAATAGTGCGCCCTCTAGATAGGGTCTGTGAAACCCCATACGGCCCCCTCATCAGTCCATGACCAAATATCAAATAGAGTAATAAAATGGGCCCAAGGCCAATACATAACCAAAATATGAACTAGACCAATAAAAAGGGCCCCAAGGCCTGTGTATGCATAAAGTAAAGAAGGACGCAACGAATGTAATGAGCCGAGTCTATAACTCTCCCCTGCGGAAAAGCAAAGCCCCTCGGGCTAAATGAAAATGCAATATATAAACTTACTATCCCAATCAGATAGTATAGTAGGTGGAAAACCATGCAGCCGAACAATCTCTGATAGAAATGGACGTGCACATTGCTCTGCTGTGATAATGTTGTGGACCGGAATAAAATGTGCCTATTTCGAGAACCGATCAACCACCGCCATACATGAGTCATTACCACGTCGGGTATGAGAAAGGCCAAGGATAAAGTCCATAAAAATGTCTGTCCACTGGCGATGAGGAATGGGCCAACTCTGGAGCAAGCCACTGGACTTAGCAAGGGAATATTTATCACGGGCACAAAAGGTACACTTACGGATAAGATGTGCTAGCTCAGACTTCATGGATGGCCAGTAGAAATGGTCCATAAGACGAGCATAAGACTTCTGAAAACCAAAATGGCCACCAATAGGAGAAGAATGGGCATCAAACAACAACTTAGGACGAACATCAAGGGTACTCGAAATACAAAGAGAACCAGAATGATAAAGACGATGATCAACAATGGAATACACATGATGTCGACGAGAGGAAGTGGAGACGAACTATAAACATCATGAAAATCAGGACATGACAAATAAGCACCACATAAATCATCAAACCATGACGGGATGGTAGCGACAAGATTGGGTAACAAAGCAGGTCAACGACACAAAGCGTCAGCAGAAGTATTTGACCGACCAGGGCAAGAAAAGATTGTAAAAATTGCAACAACGATACTGATGATCACTAAGATCACGATGTGTAAAAAGATATCGGAGAGACTAATGATCAGTAACTATGTCAAACGAAATACGATAAAGATAATGACGCCACTTCTTAAGAGCATAGATGATACCTAGGAGCTTTCTCATGTAGAGAGCAACGTTGCTCATAAGAGCGAAGACGTTGCGACTCATAAGCAATAACACACTGGGACTGACGAAGGCGCCTAAACCAACAGAACTAGCATCAGTCTCGACAATAAACTTTTGATCAAACTGAGGTAAACACATAACAGCAGCATCAACAACAGCGCGACGAAGGGTATCAAAGGTTGTTTGACAATCAAGAGTCCATAAAAAAGAGCGGGATTTCTTCAAGAGCGCATGAAGAGGAGCTGCCACAGTGGCAAAAAGTGCAGGACGACAAAGATGAGTAGCTAAACCGAGAAACATACGAACATGATGAACATCAGTAGGCACAGGCCAATCCTGGATAGCTTGGACGTTACGAGGGTCGAGGCGAATACAACCATCACAAATAAGAAAACTCAAAAATTAAATTTAAGAAATAGCAAATTTACACAACTTAGCAAATAGCTTATGGTGAACAAGTAACTTAAAAAAAGGACATATGGGAAATATGCTCGAACAGAGAAGCACTAAAAATGAGAATATCATCAAAATAAACTAAAACACATCAGCCAAGAAGCGGATGCATAACATTCTGAAACGTGGGTGGACCATTTTTTACACCAAAAGGAAGCACACGAAACTCATAGAGACCAAGGTGAGTACGAAAAGCGGTCTTATGTTCATCAGAAGGGTGCATCCAAATCTGGTGGTATCCGAAACAAAGGTGTATCTTAGAAAAGATCTTGGAAGTACCAAGCTAATCAAAAAGGTCATCCATTTGAGGTATAGGATACTGGTTCCAAATAGTCAACTTGCTCAAGGCTCGATAGTCAATACAAAGGCGCTTAGTACCATCTTTTTTGTTAACAAGAAGAACATAGCAGAGGTCACGACGAAAATCATACCATAGCGGAGGTCACGATGAAAAGCATACCTTCTCGATCAGGCTCAGTCCGAAAGACACGCCACCAAGTAGCACCTCGTCCATCCAAGTGTAGGGCAGACAACTAGATGTTCTCGACGTCGTTCTTAGGATACATTAGAAAGTATGTTTCCAACTTAGAAAACCAATTTTCTAACAGATTCCCATCAGAGAAACCAGAATGGGTAGTAAGTTGGATCCCATCACAAAAGTCACGAGCAAAGTGGCTCTCAGGACCCATAGGACGTGAAAATGGGAAAAACCCAGGAGGTGGAGTAGCAGAAAGAGTGGCATTAGTAAAGGACTACCAATAGGAGTATGCAATGAAGGAGCTCCAAAGGTAGGTGTAATGGGGGCCTTGCCGAGGCCATGAGGCTGCAAGGAATCAATCTGTGACTGTACAGAAACGAAGCCAATAATGACAACATCTAAACGGGAAAAAATCCCGAAAATAGCTCTCTCAATGGCCTCCTGAATGTGATCATGTAATGCTTCCTGAGGAGGCTCACTAGTAGATGGAGAGGTGGTACCATCAACAAAATAATGATAAGGACAAAAAGTAGTCTATTTGAAGAATCAGAAACTCAACGAAGATAGACAGCCAAGAAAGAGGAGAGAAGGGCATACACCCATAAGAAAGGAGACACAATGCATGAACAAATGGACATACTGAAGGAGAGGACATAAGTCGTCACAACAGGTAAGCCAAAAGAACATACAAAGGACTCGTAGAAAGCAATAAAACAATGCTGGAAAATACCTCTGGGTGAAGGCGCAATGCACGAGAATGATGGCTGAAGAGAAGCGTCCACGCCGCCACTAAAAAGCCTGCAGAAATGCTGAAAACTGCCACCGATGTAGAAGAGGTAATGGCTGGGAAAAATATAGCCAAAAATGGGCACCAATTGAAGATGTAGATGGGTGCTGGATCTACAACAAAAAAGTCTTAAAATGAAGGTAAATGATGGGTGAAAAATGGCTGTAAATGGGCGCTGAAAATGGGCTGAAATGGGTGCTAGAAATGGGCTAAAATGGGCGCCGAAAATTGCTGAGAATAGGTGCTGGAAATGGGCTGAAATGGGCACTGGAAATTGCTAAAAATGGGCAATGAACTGGCTGAAAAATAGGCGATGGGCTGGCTGGAAATGGGCACTGGTCTCCTCAAAACGACGACAAAAACCTGCAAAAAAATAGATGCAGATGGGCAGAAAATGGGCGCTGATCCTCCTCCAAACAACGATGAAAACCTACAGAAAAGTAGATCCGTAAGCTGAAAATGTATGCTGCAGATGGGTGCGCCCTCCTGGAGAAAATCAGATCTGAAAATATGCGCCAGCCTTCTGCCAAGGAAAGTGCTCTGATACCAAGTTATGAATTGATTCACAATAGATTGATGGCTAAGCTAGGAAAGCAGCACATAAGCAAGAAATAGCAGGAAAGTGAATGCTCAAAGAGACTAGAGAGAGAGAGATCAATATCATAAGCTGAATAATGAACCAGAATGTCTCCTACTTATACCCATAGAAAAGCCCTAAAAGGGAGCCCTAAATGAATAAGACTGACGAAACCGATCTCTAAGAAGGATAATAATGCACCCTCCAGATAGGGTCTGACCCCCCAAATGGCACCCCTCATCAATAAATGACCAAATATCAAATAGAGTAATAAAATGGGCCCAAGGCCAATACATAACCAAAATATGAACTAGACTAATAAAAAGGGCCCCAAGGCCCTATGTATGCATAAAGTAAAGAAGGACGCAACAAATGTAATTTATCACGCTCTTTCTATGTGCCCTTTGTTTCATGACATTGTTTGGATCCGTTTTCTTTGCCAAAGATTTAGCAATCCATCAACAATAATGCCCTAAATAATTTTTACAATTTTTTACGAAGTTCAAAGAATACTCTTGACTCCCACACACTAAATATAGCGATTTTGTGCCCGTAGTTTATGTTCCTCATTAGGAAGCACCTATGTTCCTTTATGACACCATTCCACAAGTCCTAGTATGGAAATGTTCTAGAATTGTTATACATTAATGACTCTGGTTGGTGGTTTCATCAATCCCCAAGTAGTTCTCTAACATTCCTATTCATCAAAGGATACCTCCTAAGATACATTTCATTTGGTTCAATGTTCAAGTTATCCCTGCAATATTATTATGAATGTGGTGCATCACGGTGGGGCCACCATTTCTCTCAAGCAACTTGTTGGTCCATGTGTAAAGCTCATTCGCTTGTACCTTTGATCCTTTCACATCTAATAGAAAAATTATTGGCTACTAACAATGCCCAATTCATCTTGCTACCATCTCTAGTGATCATGTTCCACTAGCATGCATCTACATTCCACCGTCAACAACGGTGGTACAGCATGCGTGTACCAAGTTCTTTGATTATCCGTGGTTACACCTCTAGTGTTCACTATTACCTTTTCTCTCTACACCCAATACCCAAGACATTGTGTGGGTAAAAGAGTTACAGACATAGTATCAACACATCCTTAGCCTTGACCCCATCTTACGTTCTATTGATGTCACTTAAACTTAGACAAAATATCAGCACATCCTTAGCCTTGACCCCATCTGATTTGTTATTAATCGCACTACAACCATATGGTTCAAGCCCTTGGGACCCTCTACTAGCAACATTCATTATCAGAGATATTCATAAAGCATTGATTTGGTCATTATCGAACCTCAGCCATAAATTCCTTGGTCCTAAGGCCTCAAACAGCATGAATAGACCTGATGGCTTCATTCTAGCTTCGCTGAGTGATTACAAAGTATCTCTCAGCTTAGATCAGCTTAACTTTAGTTTAAAATCAGTTAGCTAAATTAGATCACCTTATATCAAGAGATTCTTGTGGAGATCATCATTATGCAACTAATTACAATTGTTTTTCAATGCTTTATTGAAACTTTGCATTCTTTTCTCTGCTCTATGTTTTGTACGTGATGTTTTGCTCATAACTACACCATACGATAGTGTTATCAAAAAGCCAACTAGACTTTATAGGTATTTCAGTAAATTAGATTGTAGTGATGAACCTAAGAAGTTAAAAAAACACAAGACAATTTGAAAAATATGGAAGTAGAAGCTCATTACCAAAAGACTGATCTTCCAAAACCCAAGTAGCTTGAATTTGCAAATTTCAAGCCATCTTAACAAGGTGTGAGGCTATCAATAAATACATGCCCAAGTCTTTGGGCAATTGGTAATCACACAAAACATTTACACATTGCCAACAGCACTTCCGAATTATCTAGCCAACACGTTCTACAATCTAGCAAACATCATGAAGGGCCAAGAAAAGCTAAATATCATAGACAATAGACAGTAACACATACCAAGTAATTGGATTGAAGACTCCTCTTGCATGTTAAATTTTAGTGCAACACTAAGCTATGATCAAGCAAAGGTTAAAAACATACACACCCACCTCATGATATGGGCTTCGAGTAGCAATATGATCATCATCCTTCAAAAACACCTGTACTACAAAGAATAAGCTCCTCTTTGGTTTGAATGGGTTAGCAGCATCTTGTGTATTGTTTTCTTCTGACTGCTGACTTGAACTCGGCTCACATGATTCTGACTTTGATGGATCTAGTGGTGAAGTTATGTTCATTGCTGTCAAAATTTAGAAAAACACCCATGATCAGAAATGTACCCCTGTAAACCAATCAATGTCAAAATGTCCAAAATGTCAAGTTCTAGAACTAGTTTGGCTAATATATTGGCCTTAAATTGTAAAACAATTTCTGATCCAAACCAAAAAGAACACATATCAATGATGTCATGCTCGTTTCTTCTCCATGGCATCAATCACACTCCATGCATGTCACTCTTATGTTAATCATTGAGGGAGAGAGTTAAAATAACAATGACTAGTTGCACACCACATTTTTCTTTCCAGACTACTAGATTAGAGGGGCTAGTACCTAATCAGAGCCCTAATCCTTATTAAGCTTGTAATTTTCTTCTCCTTAATCAGTGAGTGGGAAGCAAAAGCTTGTGAGAAGTGTTAGTTATGATCAAAATGTCAGGTGTTGAATCAATGAAGCATAATAGACAGCAATAGACTAAAGCCCTACAAGCAATAGACAAGACAATAGGTTCTCCCACGAAGAGCCCAAGCAATACCAATCAATAATCTGAAAAATGAGTGTACAAATGCCCCTATAAATACCCTACCAATGAACCCTAAAATAGGAATTCAAAAGTAAAGGGAGGTAAAATGTGGAGGGAAAATAGTGTGCCCTCCTACGGGCCCCCACTCCACATATAACCATATAATAAGGGCCCAAGGCCAGTCAATGTCATAAAAAAGGACCCAGTGCGGGTCATAAGCATATAAAAAGGCTCTGGGGCCTGTACATGACTAATATAAAATGCGTAACCAGAAATATACATAACCAACAGTAAATGTAAAGAGGCCTGCGGAATATATACAGAGTAGCCCAGTAGGCCTGTATCCTGTAGTCCGTAACTCTCCCTGGCTATAAAGAACATTGCCCCCAATGTAGGAAAAATAAGATAAGAACCAGTGCCAGAGAAAAATACTGCATCAAGATATCCCATCTGAGAAAGGAACATCAAGAGAAGCCGGAGCATCCCGAGAAGCAATGGTAGCTGCAAGTGATCGAGCCTGATCAGCCAAGATAGGGGTATGATAAAAAACATCAATGGGCTCCCAAGTAGCCTCCTCAATAGGACGACCATCCCACTGGACCAAAAACTGAACCTGCCGATGGCAACGACTATGCAATAAGCGCACCTGTAAAATAGCAGCTGGCAAGAATGGAAAAAGCTCTGGATCTGTAGGAAATGAGGAATCTCGAGGAGCATCATCCTCAATAGCAGCACGTAATAAACTGACATGAAAGATATCACAAGCCCGAGTAGCAGCAGGTAACTCAAGACGATATGTAACTGGACTGAGGCGCTCAAGAATCTGAAAAGGCCCATAATAGCGTGGCGCAAGCTTCTCAGTAGAAGCAAGACCCTGTACAAAACGATGGCGAGCAAAGCGTAACCGGAGAAAAACAGAATTTCCCTCTGCAAACTCAACATGGTGCCGATGACAATCAACAATGGTCCTGTACCGCTGCTGAATATGCTGTAAATGAGTAGCAGCTCTAGTAATAATCTCCCGAGCACTCGAAAGATAAGATGAAATAGTAACAGGTACATCATCTGGAGGAGCAGGTATACCAGGTAGAACTGGTGAGTATCCATGAGCAAGCAGGAAAGGAGAAACACCTGTGCTGGAACTAACAGAACTGTTATAACTATACTCATCCAAACATAAATGCTGATCCCAATCACGACCAGAAGGAGAAACATAATGTCGTAAATAATCCTCCAATACCCGGTTAATAACCTCTGACTGACCATCCGCAGAAGAATGATAAGCAGTGCCCATAAATATACTAACATCCAAGATACGCATAAGCTCTGTCCAAAAACCTGATGTAAACTTGGTATCCTGATCAGTAAGTATAGATCATGGGAGACCATGTAAGCGGAAAATCTCAGAAATAAATATACGACCACACTGCTCTGCTGTAATAGTACGTCTGACTGGTATGAAATGAGCTTGTTTAGAAAACCTATCAACTACCACCAAACAAGAGTCATGACCACGCTGAGTACGGGGAAGACCTAAAATGAAGTCCATAGATATATCAGTCCACTGGCGGGAAGGAATAGGCCAACTTTGAAGGAGACCGCCAGGTTTTTCACGGGAATACTTGTTACGAAGACAAAAATCACAAGTATGAATAAGGTGGGAAAGCTCACGCTTCATGGAAGGCCAATAAAAATGTTCTTGCAAACGGAACAAGAACTTCTGAAAACCAAAATGGCCACCAACAGGAGAGGAATGGGCATCAAGAAGGAGCTGTGGACGTATGTCGAGAGTGCTGGGAATACATAACGAACCATAGTGAAACAAACGATGATTAACAATGGAATAAACCTGGTGAGGGGAAGGACGAGAGGCAGACGACATAACATCACGAAAGTCTGGACATGTGGCATAAGCCTGAGGAAGATCATCATACCAAGAGTGGGGAGACGTAACAAGACTGTAAGTAAGAGTAGGTAAACGAGACAAAGCATCAGCAACAGCGTTACTTTTACCAGGCTTATAATGAATATCAAAATGAAAGGACTGTAAAAACTGAAGCCAACGGTACTGACGATCACTAAGATCCTTTTGTGTATACAAATAACGAAGTGACTGGTGATCAGTAAAAACATCAAACGGAACACGATACAGATAATGACGCCACTTCTTTAAAGCAAAAATGATAGCAAGCAACTCTTTTTCATGAGTGGAATAGCGCTGCTCATACGAACGAAGACGACGGGATTCATATGCAATAACACACTGACGCTGACGTAACAAAGCACCTAATCCTGTGGAACTAGCATCAGTCTCAACAGCAAAACGCTGGGAAAAATCTGGAAGACATAAAACAGGGGCAGTGGTAAGCTTAACTTTCAAAGTATCAAAAGCTGACTGACATGCGGGAGTCCAAGCAAACGAAGTTTCCTTTTTCAACAGAGCATGCAAAGGAGATGCAAGAGTGGCAAAATGAGCAACTGGTTTACGAAGATGGATAGCAAGACCAAGAAACATACGAACATCATGAACATCAGCAGGCACAGGCCATGAAAGAATAGAACGGACCTTACGAGGGTCGAGACGAACAGTACCATTAGTAACCAAGAAGCCCAAAAACTCGATTTGTACAACAGCAAAAGAACATTTAAAACGTTTAGCATACAGATGATGAGTAACTAACAAAACAAAAACAGAACGAACGTGCTGAACATGAAGAGAGAGAGTGGTGCTATAAATGAGGATATCGTCAAAATAAACAATGACCCACTTTTCAAGCAGAGGACGAAAGATGTTATTCATGACATTCTGAAAAGTGGGCGGGCCATTGGTAACACCAAAAGGAAGGACACGAAACTCATACAGACCAAAGTGGGTACGAAAAGCTATCTTGTGCTCATCAGGAGGATGCATACGAATTTGGTGATAACCGAAACGGAGGTCAAGTTTAGAAAAGATCTTGGCTTGGCCTAACTGGTCAAACAGGTCATCCATATGAGGGATAGGGTACCGATTACGGATAGTAAGTTTATTTAAAGCACGATAATCTATACATAGACGTTTAGTACCATCCTTCTTATCAACAAGTAAAACAGGAGCACCAAAAGGACTGTGGCTAGGAACAATAAGGCCTTGACGTAATAAATCAGACACCTGACGCAAGACTTCCTCGCGCTCAACAATAGACATACGAAAAGGAGGACGAGAAGGAGGTGATGCAGAGGAAACAAGGTCTATATGGTGGTTGACATCTCGTAAAGGTGGTAACTGAGTCGGCTCTCTAAAAACATGCTCAAATTTACGCAACAGTTTAGAAAATACCTGTGGCAAAGGTGGTGCATCCGCAATAGGCTGAACTGGCTGAACAGAAAGAATAGCCGCACAGTGGGCCTTCGGGAGGCTCCGTATGAACTGCTTCCCGGAAATAAGCTAATAGTCCTGCCGAGAATCAATACCGGAAAATATATGCTGAGTACCATCATGAGAGAATGTCAATGTCTGCTACTGGAGGTCTACTGTAACCGCACCAAGGGATGCAAACCAATCAGCACCGAGGATAAGATCGTACCGTGTAAGTGGAATAATATGAAAATCTGCCTGACCAAGGAAGTCTCCAATCCGATATAAAAGCTACTGATACATCTGCGTGCTAGGAAAAGAGTGTGCACTGGCAACCTCAACATGCAGGGGATGAGGCGTAGTGACTGGCATAGCACGAATGTGTGTAGTAATATGACTGCTGAGAAACGAGTGAGTGCTACCCGTGTCAACAAGGGCAATAAACTCACGACCAGTGATACGTACGCAAAGACGGATATGGCGTGGACCCGGCTTACCGGCCCAAGTAGCATAAGCAAGCTGAGCATGGCATACAGCTAGATCAGGGGGATCAGGAACAGGCTCAGTAGGTGTGGCAAACTGATCAACAGGTGGGTCATCATCAAGAATATGAAGGCATATGGCAGAATCAGGACTATCATCAGGTGTGTCAGCATCATGGAAATAGACGGCAGTAGATGTGGGACTAGCAGAGTGTTACGTAACCAGTGCCAAACCCTAGAGAACATAGATAGGTCAGATACCACAGTCAGGGTCGTGTCCAGCGTACATGACCAACAGGGCAAGACAGTGTGAGTAGTGTGCCCCAGCACGGTCCATAGCTATGGCGGGCCTAACACAGCCTAGGGACCCTGTCAGCAGGATAGGGCCCCCAGTTGGGTCCCGACGTGCAGTCGGCCACGTCAGTGCCACATGGCCGACACTTGGCAGTTGCATGCTACCAGTCCTCACACTGGGCTAGGAGGGGCTTACTCTATATCAGGGAGTAGGCAAGGTTGGGTGGATCAGTTAGTGTTTGCCCTACTGTGGTGTTAGGATCTATTACACTGGTATCAGAGCCATCTCCATCCTAGGGAGTTTAGGACAGCAGTAGAGAAAGCTATCAGAAGATAGGAAGTGTTTCTCAGATTCTCAGAGAAGAATAGAGGAGGAGGATCGCTGTAGGAGCAGCCTTCAAACTTCTGATTTCCACTGAGAAATCACAGTAGCAAGGAGTTAGATTCCAAGTGTAGGTAACTCGCTGAAAAAACAGCTGTTTCTCACTGAGTTCAGAGGATTCTCTATAGTTTTCCCAGCGAAATTAGAGTAGGAAGAAGCCAGCACCTCCATCGCTGTACAGTCAGAGACCTACATCCGATTTCCAGGGAAAAAGTCACTGGTTCTCAGCGAGTTGGAAGCCAAAAAAGAGGAGCAGGGCCAGCGCTGCCAGTGCTTCTGAAAATCTGGTTTTTCAACAAGTTTTTGGGCCCCAACGTCAGAGATTTGGAGCAAGAGGATTCCTACCAGATCAGCGAGTAGGAGACTTCTGAAATTTCAGAACTCAGAAGGGTTTTTGGACTTCAGATTTGCCTTTTTGTGGACAAGTTGGATTGCAATCAGACCAGCGAGCTACTATCCTCAAAAAAACCGGGAAATTTAGTACCGTTTTGAAGCCTCAAATTGGCATTTTTCGGAACAGCAGGTCTGAAATCTTGGGGGAAAAGAGCTGAAAGGGTTCCTCTTCATTCTTTCTTTGGAAGTACAGTCCTCAGAAACAGCTAAGTCATCTTTCCTTTCCCTTGTACAGTTGTAAATTAGTCTTTTAGACTTTTTTCCTTCAGAAGTTAAGGTAGCTCTCTTTCAGTTTCGAAGATGACCACTCCTCAGGGACCTGATCAACCCCAGGAGAGAGGCTTCGACGAACTTGAAACAGAAGCCTTGGCTTACAGAAAAGGGAAGGAACCTATGGAAGTAGAAGAACAGGAACAGTTCGCCGAAGAACTCGACGAACTGGTTACCAAGGAGCAGTTCCTCCAATTGGTAACAGAGGTGGATGAACTGAAACTAGCATTAGCCAATTTCAAGTCCAGTGTGGACGACTCGTTCGCTGAACTCAAAAACTTGATTTTGAGTTCCGCGAAAGGAAGCCTTCCCTCCACTTCTCAGTTATCCCCTTCTCCACTTCCATCAGTTTCGGGTGAGACTTTACGGTCTCACCCCAGTGTTTTTAAAGATTGAAAGCCTCCTACTTTTAATGGGGAAGAGAAGGATAGAAATGCAGATATTCTACAAACCTTCCTCAGCAAATGGAAGAACATTCATGCTCTTAAACAGACCCCTGACCATTTGCAAGCAATTGAGGCCAGTCTTTCTTTAGGGCCTATGGCCTATAAGTGGTGGTTAAATCTCCAGGAGACTGGGCAGACTCCCCGGTCATGGAAAGCTTTTGAAGAAGCTTTCCTAAGAGAATTTCTACCAGAGAATGAACTTGATAGAGCCTGGGAAGCCTGGGAAAGAACAGTAATGGACAAGTCCCTCATCCAATATATCTCGCAGTATCGAGAGGCAATTTTAAAGATTAAAAATATGGATGACTATCAAAAAATCAGAGGATTTGTCCGTGGCCTCAAAGATGAATATAAAGTAGAGGTCCAGAGAAACTCGCCTACTACCCTTGAGCAAGCTCTCAGATATGCTCAAATCTATGATGATTCAGTGGGTAGGAAGAGAGCGAGACAGCAACCACTTTCTGAGCAGCTTCCTCAGAAAGACTTTCAATTTAAAAAGAAATTTTTAAAAAGAAAGAAAGAAGATAAATTTAAAGGTGAAGCTCCTCATAAACGCCCTTCACTCATACAGCCCTTAAAACCAGATGATTTTGAGAAAGCCAAACAAGAACGTTTGTGCTTTGTGTGTATGGGCAAGGGACACACAGTCAGACAGTGTCCCAAGGGGCCTTTCACTAAAAAAGATAAGAAAGATAAAAAACAAGTTCATCTTGTTCAGACTGTATGTTTCCCCAGTGACTCGGCAGCTTCCGAGATCAAAGTGTATCATGAAGATCATGAACACTGTTGCCAGCTGACCTCTGCAATGCTAGCGAGACCCTTCAGCTTTGGGCCGCATGACCTAGTACGTATGCATGGGAAAGTTGGTAACCAGTCAGTAAGAGTCATGGTTGATGATGGGGCAACCCATAATTTCATCAACCACACCCTGGTTAAAAAGCTTAAACTACCAGAAGTACCTAGTCAGCATAGGTACATAGTTTCATTAGCTAAGGGTGAAGATAAAAAAATATGGGAAACTATGGTAAGTAAGTTAAATCTTGGTATTCAGGGGTACCAAGATCAAATAAACTTTCAGATAATGCACCTGGATCGAACAGACATTGTTCTCGGGAGAGATTGGCTCTACAGTTTAGGACCTTCCCTCCACAGAAACTATCAGGAGAACACCCTCAGCTTTCAGCATAAAGGCCGAGAGATCCAGTTGCATGGGGAGCATGATGTTCCCAACAGCCCTATGGTCTGCAGTTCAGAGCTCTGTCAACTAATCGGAGACGAAGACCATCAGGTATTCTTATGTGACTTTCAGTTTATTCCTGAAGTTTCTATTTCCAGTTCTATTCAGCAGAAAATCAGTAAATTAGAAACTTTATTGTCTAAATTTAAAGATGTTTTTCCTAAAGATTTGCCACATGGTTTACCACCTAGCAGAGAGGTAGATCATGTAATAAACCTAGTACCAGGTACAGCACCTGTTTCTAAACCTCCGTATCGGGTCAGCCGAACAGAGGATGAAGAAATAACTAGGCAGTTAACAGACTATCTTGGGAAAGGCCAAATTCAGACCAGTAGTTCACCATGGGCCTCACCAGTCCTATTGGTGAAAAAGAAAGAGGGGTCTATGCGTCTTTGCGTAGATTACAGAGCCCTCAATAAAGTCACAATTAAGAATAAATACCCTATGCCTCGGGCAGACGAGTTGTTTGATCAACTCGACGGGGCTAAGTTTTTCAGCAAAATAGATCTCAGATCGGGATATCATCAAGTCCGTATAAAATCAGAAGATGTCTCGAAAACAGCTTTTAGGACTCGTCACAGTCATTATGAGTTTAAGGTGATGCCATTTGGGCTCACAAATGCTCCAGCTACCTTTATGACCTTGATGAACAGTGTCCTCAGACCATACTTGGGTAAGTTTGTAGTCGTATTTTTAGATGACATCCTCGTCTACAGCAAAACGAGGAAGGAGCATCTAAAACACCTCAGAAAGGTGTTTCGACTGCTCAGAAAGCATAAGCTTTATGCTAAACAATCCAAGTGTGAATTCTTCGTTGAAGAAGTAGCATATTTGGGTCACATTATCTCTTCAGATGGGATTAAGATGGACCCAAATAAGGTTAAAGCCATACTCAGTTGGCTGAGACCTCAGAATATTTTGGAACTTCAAATCTTTCTTGGTCTGGCGGGATATTACAGACGATTTGTCAAGGAATATGCTCAGATAGCAGTCCCTATGACAAATCTCCTTAAGGGGAAGGGAAAGGAGTTCATTTGGGAGTCCGCACAACAGGAGAGCTTTGATGCTCTCAAAACAGCCTTAGCTACAGCACCAATTTTAAAGGTCGTCGACCCCAATCAGCCATTTGTGGTCGAAACAGATGCTAGCGACTTTGCAGTAGGTGCTGTGCTAACTCAGGGTGGACGACCAGTTGCGTTCGAGAGTAAAAAACTCGAGCCAGCACAGACTAGGTATAGTGCCTATGAAAAGGAACTCTTTTCTATAGTCCATGCCCTTAAGACTTGGAGGCATTATTTGTATGGTGCCAACTTTGAGGTCCTGACAGACCATGAGAGTCTCAGATACCTTTGCAATCAACCTGAGCTTAGAGGTCGGAAAGCTCGTTGGGCAGAGTTGATGCAAGAGTTTGACATGTCTATCAGATATAGGCGTGGAAAATTCAATACAGTAGCAGATGCCCTTAGCAGAATGCCTATGATAAACGAGCTGAGTTTTACTCAGATTCGTAATGAGTTACTCGAGTCCTTGAGAGGGAAATGCCAGCATGATGCATTCTTCTCTATTATCTGGAACTCAGTCCAGAACAGACAGTTACAGACTCCAGAACCAGTTCCCGGGGCTGGTGCCAGTTCATCCAAGAATACGGCAGCTTCCGTTGAGGATGATGATGAGTCCGAGTATACGTCATCAGATGACGTTGAGGATTCTGAGCCTGTATCACCCAAGCAAACCCCAGTGGTTGAGAGTCAGTTGACTCAAGGATTCAAATGGAAACAGTATTCCATTCAGGATGAGTACTTGCTCTATAGAGATAGAGTATGTGTCCCCAATTCAGAGGATTATAGGCAGCAGGTCCTATATGAATGTCATGACAATCCTAGCGCGGGACACCCAGGCATACAGAAGACCTATGAGCTTCTTCGTAGGCAATTTTTCTGGCCCAGTATGAAAAAGGACGTCCACCAGTATGTAACCAGTTGCCAGAAATGTCAAGTAAATAAAGCAGAGCGTTTAAAGGCAGGAGGGTTGTTGCATCCCTTAGAAATACCAGCTGGTAAATGGGAGAGTATCTCCATGGATTTTATAGTAGGCCTGCCTAAAACCCAAAAGGGTAATGACGCTATATGGGTCACAGTTGACCGTCTGACCAAAATGGCTCATTTTATTCCGACCAAAACAACCGTTAGAGCTCCAGAGTTAGCGAGGTTGTTTGTAGACGGGCTATTTAAATTGTACGGTCTACCTTCCGGCATAGTCAGCGACCGGGACAGTAAGTTTACTGGAAATTTTTGGAAGGCAGTATTCCATCATCTCCATACTAAACTTAATATGAGTACCACCGACCATCCACAGACGGACGGTCAAACAGAAAGGGTAAATCAAGTGCTGGAGGATATGCTTCGTGCATACGTCAGCAAGAGGCAGACTAATTGGGAGTATCTCTCGATATTAGAGTTTGCTTACAACAGTACCAAACATTCAGCTACGGGATACAGCCCATTTATGCTGATGTACGGTTTTCAGCCACGCTCACCCACAGCTGTAGGGTTTAAACAAGAAAAAGTTGAAGCAGCCAGAAACTTTTTAGAAGACCTAAACCAGATGATAGAACATGCTAAGCGTAGCATTAGACAATCCCAGGATCGAGCCAGGCATTATGCAGATCCACACAGACGGGATGTGCAGTTCTCCACTGGTGAGAAAGTCTACTTGAGAGTCCCAGTTGACTCTAAAACCCTCAAATCAGGAGTGTGTGCTAGGTTGTCTCCAAGGTATTGTGGTCCCTTTACCATCAGTAGGAGACTAGGCGAGGTCACCTATGAACTAGAACTCCCACACAGCAGTAAGGTTTTTCCAGTTTTTCATGTAAGTCAGTTACGAAAAGCCTTAACCAGATCAGATAATCTGGTAGGGGACAGTGTTCTAGTTCTCCCATTGGATCCTCAACAACCTCCACATGAACCAGAGGAAATTCTTGATAGTAGAGAGACGC
Organism: Diphasiastrum complanatum; assembly: GCA_029204225.1. Classification (NCBI taxonomy): domain Eukaryota; kingdom Viridiplantae; phylum Streptophyta; class Lycopodiopsida; order Lycopodiales; family Lycopodiaceae; genus Diphasiastrum; species Diphasiastrum complanatum. Next base: position 22,444 of record MU832758.1, read on the forward strand.
AGACTCGTCATACTCTATACCGAGAATATCTGGTTAAGTGGAATGATCAGCCTGTTGAGAATGCCACTTGGGAAAGAGGCAGCGTCCTTCGCAAGATTTTTCCAGACTTTGTCTTAGAGGACCAAGACGATTCTTAAGGGGAAGGGAGTGTTACGAGCTCGTAACCAGTGCCAAACCCTAGAGAACATAGATAGGTCAGATACCACAGTCAGGGTCGTGTCCAGCGTACATGACCAACAGGGCAAGACAGTGTGAGTAGTGTGCCCCAGCACGGTCCATAGCTATGGCGGGCCTAACACAGCCTAGGGACCCTGTCAGCAGGATAGGGCCCCCAGTTGGGTCCCGACGTGCAGTCGGCCACGTCAGTGCCACATGGCCGACACTTGGCAGTTGCATGCTACCAGTCCTCACACTGGGCTAGGAGGGGCTTACTCTATATCAGGGAGTAGGCAAGGTTGGGTGGATCAGTTAGTGTTTGCCCTACTGTGGTGTTAGGATCTATTACACAGAGGATGGAGAGGAAAAAATAGGACGTGTGAAAGGACGCGAAGGACGAGAAACAAAGGAAGAGAGGGGAGAGTACTTGTGCTGCAGTGCGGTAGCAAGGGAGATGGCGTGAGAAAGAGTGAGTGGAAAAAAAGAAGAAACATCATACCTGAGTACGCCTCGTAGACCAGCAACGTAGCGAGAGATGAGCTCCAATGTAGAAATATCTGGGAATAGATAGGAAAGCTCTGTAAACCGTGTCGTATAAGCAGCCAAGTCACCAGTGTGAGATAAACTGCGAAAGATGTCGCGTTGTCGAATAAGCCACTGAGGATCAATCATCGCTAGGCGGAGTGCTGTCATAAACTCTATCCAACTAGCAAGGCCAGGGTGTGAAGCCGTCTGGCGAAACATGCGCCACCAAGTAGCAGCACGGCCCTCCAAATGTAAAGCAGCCACATGTATCCGCTGAATGTCAGTCTTAGGAAACATAAGGAAGTAGGTCTCAAGCTTAGAATACCAATTCTCGAGTTCATTCCCATCGGATGACCCAGAATAAACAGTAAGCTAAACCTTATCCTTAAGGTCTCGTGGCAAAGGACCAGAAGATGAAGGAGTCTCGGGTGGTGGAAATGTACGCTGTGGGGGAACAGGTGGAGATAGTGGAGAAACACTGGACTGTAATGATAGTGTAGCAATTTGGGCAGAAAGAGCAGTGAACGTCTCTCGTAACTCCTGGCGTAAATCAGTGCGTACATCACTCATGGCTTCCCTAAGATGATCTCGGAAGTAAGTGGAAGACGGTATGCGAGGCTCAGAAGATGTAGGGGAAGTATCCATGGTCAAGGAATGCAGGAAGTGAAGAGAGTGTAAGAAAAGCTTAATATCGGAGGGAGCGGACTTTTGTCGTCACCCCAAATACGCTTTAGGTACACAAACGACACTAAGAGCAAGAAAGGAAATGACAAATGTCAAGAAAAGGTGTGGAAAGCAAGGAAAAACCAGCAAAGATACCTCTCGATAGAGCTCCAAGCGTGTGCGAAGAGCTGGCTGGAAAATGTGACCACAAGGAGAATGAAAGTGGGCGCTGGACAGCCTCCAATCAATGCTGAAAATATGGCTGGAAATCTGTGGAAAACGTGATGAAATAGGGCGATGGACAGCCTCCAATCAAAACTGAAATATGGCTGAAACTCTGCTGGAACAATGGCTGAAAAATGTGATGAAGTAGGGCGCTGGACAGCCTCCAATCAATGCTGAAAAGATGGCTGGGAATCCTTTCCCTGAATCAAATGGAGGATTCAAAAACAACAAAACAAAGAGGGAAAAGGATTTGGAACTTGGGCGCCGGAAATAATCTGCCCAAAAAAAAAAAAAAAATCCGGCCGCCAAATTCAGCGAAAGTACTTCCGCTAACTATCTACTAAAGCTCCGCCAAGGAAAATGCTCTGATGGGAGTTGGTCCTCCTCCAAAGTATGTTGAATATTGCTGAAGCAAAGAGACGAAAGCCCTCAGCAAAGAGAGAAAAATCAGCAAGGAAAATGGGCACCCAATCAAAAAATCAGATCTGAAATTCAGCAATCAGGAAAGTGCTCTGATACCAAGTTATGATCAAAATCTCAGGTGTTGAATCAATGAAGCATAATAGACAGCAATAGACTAAAGCCCTACAAGCAATAGACAAGACAATAGGTTCTCCCACGAAGAGCCCAAGCAATACCAATCAATAATCTGAAAAATGAGTGTACAAATGCCCCTAAAAATACCCTACCAATGAACCCTAAAATAGGAATTCAAAAGTAAAGGGAGGTAAAATGTGGAGGGAAATAGTGTGCCCTCCTACGGGCCCCCACTCCACATATAACCATATAATAAGGGCCCAAGGCCAATCAATGTCATAAAAAAGGACCCAGTGCGGATCATAAGCATATAAAAAGGCTCTGGGGCCTGTTCATGACTAATATAAAATGCGTAACCAGAAATATACATAACCAACAGTAAATGTAAAGAGGCCTGCAGAATATATGCAGAGTAGCCCAGTAGGCCTGTATCTTGTAGTCCGTAACTATGTTGCTCCTATGATCTATCTCTCATCTTGAATCTTCTGTATCATGTGAATTGCTAGTGTTTAAATAGGCTTATTAACTAGATCCACACGTGGCAAAAAGCCACTAAAAGGGACACACCACAAGCATTTTGACATCTCTTGAACAACCATTGATTGTTGCAGAAGCATTGTCAAATTCAGATGCTGAAAAAGGGCAAAAGCTTTTCTTGCTTCTCAACTATAGTGTGATTAAAGCTAAGAGTCTGAAACATTTTATAGCAACCAAACATAATTCATATTCCAGTGTGCTTTTGTGCCTCAATAACAATGATAATACAACCTCGTGAGGATGAACAAGTTGTACTTGAAAGGGATAAAAATCTAAACAAGTTAGAAAAGCGTACTTGTTTCATGTGACAACTCACAAACTAGCCAAAGAGTGAAAACCTTACACCATCACAAATTTTCTAATTTATGTAGAGGATCATTCTATGCCGTCGGATTGGCATTGCCGAACGAATCAAAAGTCACCAATTCGGTAAGGTTTTTGATGGCATTAACAAATCAACCTTTTTCATTTCAGAGCTATGCATACCTGAGCTCTTGCAGAGTTTCAGGAAATCTGGTGGTATTGATAAAGGAGGCACTACATCAATCTGCTTCAACAACCAAAATCAAGCAAAACTCAGAAACCTTTGTAACCTTCCACCTTTGGTACAGATTTTCAAGTTAAGATTTCCATCTAATGCTCCTTCAAAAAACTAGAAACCTAAGATAATAGATAACTAATCCAAGAACAACATTTTGCCTACAAACAAGCCAAATATTGAATCAAAGAGTATAGCTTTAAAATTAAAGCAAGGAGCATAGTATTCTACTTGTATACACATAAAGCTTATAACTACGAACCTACAACTAATCAAGTCGCACATGAAGCTTTTCAAAAAGTCTTACCTCCATATGAACGGGTAAACACAAAGCGGCTGCTTTACAAATATCTTCAAAATGATGTTCCGGGAACACCCACAACCTAAGCCATAATGAAATAATCAGAAGACGTCATCTTGCAATACATTCACAAAAAAGTGATAGCAAAAGTCTGAACTTCAAATGGTTTTATTGCTGAAATTTTCAGCAATATTGGACAAAACAAGGTCCCACTTTATTTGGCATTTACGTAGATAAGTTAAAAAGTCGTTCTTAACGAGGAAGGAGGAGGTAATGAAAAGCTTTTGAATTATTTCATCAAATTTTTGTTGTATATGGATGATGTGGTTCTTTTAACAAAAGCCTGCAATGACACCTCGAGGCTTTCAAACGATTTTGTGAAAACTCCGATCTGAAGGTCAAGCTGGACAAAACAAAGGTGATCACTTTTCAAATCTAAAAGGTTAATGAACCACATTTGTTGTTTGATGGTGCACCTATTAGAGCTACCCAAGAATACAAATAACTAGGAGTAGAAATTTCAAAAAAATATTTGATTGCACTTGTGTGTTGACAAAAGGCTTATTAGAGGCTGGAAATCCTTTTTTGAGAAGGAAGAGGCATGTCGATGAGCAGATTTATGGAGATTACATAGAAAGAGGAGTCTATTTGAGTACTTGGTATGCTGGTTCTTCTTTATGGTTGTGAAGCTTAGGGCAGCAACATTCCTCACTCAAAATGGGCTGAAAAGGAACAAGTGCAAAAGAGGTTTATTGTTAGACTCTCTCGTACCACATACCTCCAGGTGTTGGCTAACCACAAGAGACCGAACGATTCACGTTCCACCCCGCCTTAGGACCTAATCCGGGTCCACCCTCCGTGCCCTGGCCTGCCATGCAGGAGGAGTACGACTCCATTGTCAAGAATGACACATGGGAGCTCACTACATTGCCAGAAGGGAAGCAACCAATAGGTTGCAAGTGGGTCTATAAGACCAAGTTTCATGCCAATGGAACAGTGGACAAGTACAAGGCAAGGTTGGTGGCGAAAGGCTATGCTCAGCAAGAGGGGCTAGACTATGATGAGACATTCGCACCTGTTGCTAAAATGACATCTATCAGGACCGTTTTGGCTATAGCCTCATATTTTGATTGGGATGTCCATCAAATGAATGTCAAGAGTGGCTTTCTTAATGGGCACCTACAGGAGGAGGTTTACATGGAACAACCGCAGGGATTTGAAATAACAGGCAAGGAGAATCTGGTTTGCAGGCTTAGGAAAGCCTTGTATGGGCTCAAACAGGCGCCAAGGGCTTGGTATAGCCGAATTGATGAGTACTTTGCAAGGCAAGGGTTTGAGAAGAGTAAGTCTGATTGCAATCTTTATGTCTTCAGGGAAGGAGAAGACTTTGTGGTTGTTGTGCTCTATGTGGATGATCTACTCATCACGGGAAGCAATAAGAAGTTTATTGCTTGTGTTAAGAAGAATCTTTCTAATGAGTTTGAAATGAAAGATTTGGGTTTGCTACACTATTGCCTAGGAGTTGAAGTTTGGAAAGGAAAGCGTTGTCTTTTTATCTCACAGGCAAAGTATGCACAGAAATTATTGAAGAGGTTTAACATGCAAGAAAGCAAACCACACAGCACACCCATGGATGCAAGCAACAAGCCATCAAAAGATGATGGTCCAGCATTTGCAGATGAGACGCTCTATCGTTAGTTAGTGGGCAGCCTGATTTACCTTACTACCACCAGGCCAGATATTGCTTATGCAGTTGGAATTGCAAGTCAATACATGTGTAAGCCTACCGAAGCACATTGGAAGGCAGCCAAGCGGATCCTACGATATGTGAGAGGGACAGTGACTTATGGGATTGGATACACGGATGACGGGAACCTTCAGCTGGAAGGTTATTCAGATTCTGATTGGGCAGGTGATAGAGACGATCGGAGATCGACGACAGGCTATTGTTTCAGCCTAGGTTCAGGGGCTATATCGTGGTGCAGTAAGAAGCAGCCTACTATTGCTCTATCGTCTACCGAAGCTGAGTACAAGGCGACTACGAGGTCCGCCTGTGAAGCCATTTGGTTACGCCGTCTACTTGAGGACATGCAGATTGCTCAAGTAAGACCTACATTGTTACATTGTGATAACCAAAGCTGCATTCAGCTTGCGAGGAATCCAGTCTATCATGCACGGACAAAACACATAGAGGTGGACCAGCATTTTATACGAGAGAAAGTGCACAGTGGGGAGATCGAGCTAGTTTATTGTGACACCAACGACCAGACAGCTGATATTTTTACTAAACCACTTAGTAAAGATAAGTTTGAAAAGTTCAGAACTTTGTTGGGTGTCAGTTTGAATAAAATTGCCATTAAGGGGGGGTGTTGAAGAGTAATGCCTATTTTACCCCTTTTTGGCTAAGCATTAGTTAAGTTGTACATAACTCATGGGGCATGTTTTAATTAAATGCATGAGACCCCCCCTTTTGTTAAGTTATGTAAATTAGTGCAAGTGGCCCACTTGGCCAAGTAGCTCACTCCTATGGTTGACACCTAGACTTTCCATGCATGTAAAGGAGGTGCTTGCCTCACAAGGGATTTGGAGGACCCACGCCCTCCTCTCTCTCTCTAGCAATTCATTTCTTCTTGAGACTTTTGAGTTTGTGAGATGCTCATGCAATTCTCCTTGTGTGTGATATTTCCATAGCCAAGTTTTCTCAAGCTTTCATAGTTGATCTAGCATTTGAGTTAAGATACTCCATAGCTAGGTCTTGTAAATCTTCAGGAAGATCCCTTATCCAACCACTTTACACTTTTTTTATCCATCACGGATTACTCCTAACTTGCTGGTAGCTACATATGCTCATCACCACTTTGATAAAGCATCTAGCATTGCCTACCTTCCTCCCATGCAATTTCAACAAGGGTTCACATCAAAAACAAAACTAATTAGTTCAATGCAAGTTCAATATAGAACTTTGAATGGCTCATCACTATATTAGTAGTGTTTCTAGATTTATAGCTCAATCATAACAATTCCATCAAAACTAGCACATTCTTTACTCCTCAATTGTCATGAGGTTATTAAGCTTCGTTACTAGATCTGGCAGCTTCTAGTAATGATGCTCCATCTAGTCAATGTAGCATTCAAACGTTTGAAACAAGTTTGATATGTTTCAATCTTTTCAAATGTTTGACCAGTTGCTAACCTTTTTGTAGTTATTTTTAGGCTAACCTTTTCAAATGTTTGATATGTTTTTTTAGGCTTGCAATCAGCACAAGTCTTAATTTCCAAAAGCTTCACCGCCTCCAAAAACCCTTGCAAAAATTTCGACAAAAGATAAAGACAAGAGAGATCTTGTGATCATGATGAACGTAGGTGTTGCTAAGGGGAATAGCATCGCCTTGCCCATGGTCTATAAGGACTACCCCCCGGTATCTGCTATCTTAGATAGTGGCTTAGGCGTTAACATTATGGCTTTGTCATTGGCAAAGACCTGGGGTTTTACCCAATTGGATCTACCACGCTATAAGCTGTGAACGGCAGATCAAAGATTCACCGACCCTGCAGGATATCTATCGAATATACATGTTCAAATTGCAGGAGTTAAATTCATTATTGAATGTATTATAGTCGACCTACCCGACAATGTACATACTTACAAGGTCCTTCTTGGTATGCCTTGGCTACAGATGGCAGGAGTTGTTCAAGATTGGAAAAGAAGTAAGATCACCTTTGGCAATACTGATAAGAGAGTCACTGTTGACTCGACAGGCCAAGTAAAGCCAACCAAAGTTAATGATGATTGGTCATCAACCACCTATGATGCTTCCAATAGTGTTCCTATCATGGTGAAAGGACACTATACGCGCTCCATAGATATCATTAATTGGGGTCACGCATTAGCCACGGTGGACTGTGTTGATTCCAACAAATGCCTCATAGAGACCATTGAAGGAGAAGACGCCCATATCCTACCACCTACTGATATCGAGACCCCTATAATTCCCTTGATGATGATTGATAATATTCCCATAGCCTGGTGCCCAGGGGAAACCCTTGTTTCCGCGGCCCACGTATCGAAAGATGGAACTCTTTCAGAGAATGGTGAGGAGATGAGTGACGAACAAGTTCTCAATATCTCGATAGTAAAAGTTTCGCGCTTAAATCGGTCCCTAAAAGAGATAAAGTCGCCAAGCCCTATGGCTCATGTGCAACTTTCATCCAAGGTAGATTCCACGGTGGCCTATAGGCCTAAACCAAAAGTCTACCAATGGGAAGAGCTTCCAGACGAAGTTTGTGATGCCATCAACGACGAACTAATCAAAGAGGTAACCACACCGCCTACACAAAACCCCACAAAACCTCAGTTACAAAAAAAGAAAATAATAGACACCCAACCAATCGAGCGACAAAAACAGATGCTGATAAACTTAAACAGCCGATCCAAATGCTGCCAGAAACTCAAAGGGCCCATCCGAACGAAAGAGCTTCAAGTTCCGGTAGCAAGTCACCCACAATAGTTCCCAAAGTTCCAAAGAACTTTGTGGAGCCGCCTTTTGATATCCCACAACACTTCAAGGATTTCACGCTTGATGATGTTGTCATACAACTACCCCAACCGAAGAGGGAACCTACACAGGCTTCCCCATCCTTTGAAGGACCTGCCAAGACAGTCCAGTTAAATCTTAAGGATCCTGACGAGGAGATGGATCATTTTGTTCACGTAGGAGCCCACCTGACGCCAGATCAATTATTTAAGCCTATCCGGGCTAAGCCTTACCAATGTAACCCTGTATATAGAGAACACATCGACGAAGATATTAAGAAACTGCTTGATGCTGGCTTCATCTACGAAGTCCAGTATACGGATTGGGTATCGCCCATAATTGTGGTGCCCAAGAAGAATGGCAAGCTTCGTATCTGCGTCGATCATAAAAATCTTAATGCGGTTACCAAAAAAGACCATTTCCTTCTGCCTTTAACTACACAAGTCCTGGAAGAAATGGCTGAAGCTGAAGCTTTCAGCTTCTTAGATGGATTCAGTGGATACTTCCTGATCCAAATAGCTAAGGAAGATAGGCACAAAACGGCCTTCGCAACGACATATGGCATTTATGCCTACAATGTAATGCCTTTTGGCTTGTGCAACGCCCCTTCCACATTCCAACGCGTCATGCAAATGGCATTTCAAGATTTGCTACACCGGATCGTCGAGATTTATCTTGATGATCTAGGTGTGCATTCTTCGGCTGACAAACACCTCGAAGCATTAGAAAAGATCTTCATTCGCTGTAGAAGGTTTGGAATCTCGCTTAACCGTAAGAAGTGCCGAATCTGGGTCACTCATGGAGTTGTCCTCGGACATATCATCTCCAAGGACGGTATTTCTACCGATCCTTCCAAAATCAAGGTTATAGTTGAGATGCCACTACCCGCAAGTATACATCTTTTGGGCCACACTAACTACTACCCCATCTGTATAATCGACTATTTCAGCAAGGCGAGGCTCGTTTATTTGGTTGTGGTTGACCCTAGGTGGACCAAAGAGTGCAATAAGGCTTTTGAGGATCTCAAAACAGCTCTTACCACAGCACCCATACTCCGCTCCCCTGAGTGCTTGGGCTGAAATTTTCACACTTTATTAGGAGAATGTCTTCAAATTTGATGATCTCCTTGTGTCAATACTCATGTTGATCTTGATCTTGATCCTCATGCTACTTCCCAAGCCTTGCCTATCTTCTAGCTCCATGTTTACTTGATTCTCCCTGACATACTAGGCTATAGCTATTCACTTGATTTTTTTTATTGGGCACCACTAGTCACAAGGTGGGTCATTTGGCCACTTCCTAGGGCACCAAAAAAAAATGTAAAACAACAGTTTCGATGAATTTGAAATAGAGACGCTTCAAATGCTTTTCAAAAAATATTCAAACATGTTTGCATACTACATTGCATTTAATATTGCTACCCCTATGCATGAATTTCAAAAATCACCAACATTGGTTTTATCATAATACAACGTAGCATGATCAAATATCATGCATGACTATGATAAGCATTATCCCTAAGACAACTTTGTTGACGGCCATCATGGCTACATGCATCTATGTTGTGGTCATTATCTTAATTGGCAAGGTCCCACATGTAGTCCTAAGCCTATTGCTAGCTCATATGATATTACGGATCCTTTAGAGAGTACCAAAGTTGCCTTTTTGTAACAAAATTGAGCCTATCTTCCATGTCATCTTATTCAAACATATTTCGTGAGTCTAGCATTGTTGAGCCATATTAACATCAATATGACCTTTACCTTCTTGCATCCCAATGGCTATTATTCAAAGAGAGATTTGTCATCATCACCACTAGCCCATTGCTAAGTTGCTAATACAGTAGCAAGGCAAACCTAATGATGAGTGTACATAAGGAAACTATGTGTAGGTTTTTATGGATCCAAACAAAGCACTTATTTCTAGGAGCAGTCAGTTTCAAGAATCTCCTATGGATTTCCGATTGGTGCTCTAGGGCAATTGTTCTACGAGCATCGTTCTCCTTCTCTTCATTAGTACACCAATGGGACATTGTCTTTTGAGAAGAGAGAAGTGTTACAAGCGTTCATCAACCAATTCTTTGGACCTTAGGCCCCCATTACATCAATCGACAATAGCTATTATCATATAGGCTTCATTTTATATTTAGGCCCGATGTAAATTGTAACAAATTGGCATTTAGACCACATGATGTGTGCCCCTAAGATATATCATATTCATTAATGAAGTTTACTCATGTTGACGTTATCATTTAGTGCCAAAAGACCTAGCTCTTATTTGGGCCATAAACCCCTCTATACATGTTGATTGGGCCTCGTTTAGAATTGTGATTGTTTGAGAATTCAGGGTAGCATAATTAACAATCTACGTAGATCAACAACAGCTCATGATAGACCAGTTTGGGAGATTTTGGCATGATACTGCAATGTATGTAATTTCTTATCAACTCGATATACATTTCATCATCTGTGGCATTTCTTTTTGGTTGCACCAATGTTCTTGTATCATGTCTCGCATGTAATTGCCCATGTGCTCAGTGATAAGGAATGCTAAATATATATAGCCATGGAGCTGAAATAGAGTAGGATTAGCTTTTTTGTATAATGTAGTTAAAACGAGGGCATAAGCTATATTTGTTAATGGTGGGATTTGTAAAAATGATTGGAAGGCTCAACTTATCCTAATAAGGCCCCAAACTCATATTAGAGGGACGAAGGCCCACTATAAATAGTTGAGGTCATGCTAAATTTCAAGGCTATTCTACATTCACTAAATACTTGACCGATAGACAATCGCAAAAAACCAAGGAAAATAGATACTTCTTACATGTATAAGCAAAGGCCAGTGATGATTCGACTAGAAAAAACTTTGATCAAATAGAACAAACATTGTCTTACTTTATTTGGTGAATTTCAAATGTTTCCCAACACACAATACATGAGCATGAAGGATATTGGAGATAAAAAAGACTAAGGCATTTATCTAGACCCACTCAACATTATCTTAACCTTTTCAACAGTAAATTTTGATTTTTTGAACTATAGGATAAACACTCATTCTTGAAAATGTCTAAACTATTGTTTTATTTCAAAGCAAATTGAAGTTCAGCCAAAAACGAATCTTACTTTCTTTTATGGTCCCACTCATGGCCACGAATGCTTTTAAAAGCCGCTACAAGTTGCTGAAACAGAACAACAATGTCTTGAGTTGACCACAAATTCAAACATAAATTGATGTAAGTGCAAATATCAAAACTACACAAGACCTGGTTAAGTTATAATGAAGTAACCTAAACCTAGATACAATCTTATATGTAGTGTACCTCGATCTTAGATAACAACATCAATCAATAAATTTGCCAACAAACCTTCACACACAAATCTCACCATATGTAGAAAGTCTCTATATGCTATAGAGTCTACTTGAGTCATCATCATCCAAAAATTAGTGCAGCGACTCTTGTGTGGTGTGGCGATGTAGCATACTTGGGTTGGGCTTGCCCATCTAGGTTCAATTCCTTGCCCACGCATGGTGGATACTTGGGCTAAAGGGCTAATTAAGATTTTTGGTTTAAAGTAGGTGTAGAGCAACTTATGAAAATACGTCCAAGTGAATTTTCGAGATGATCTCGCACATCCAGTTCGACTTTTAATGTTCTGTAAAGGTGCGGGATTGGTTTTGCTATGATGACTAACAACACCAAAAGTCAAGTACATAGCATCCATGGGTGAAGCCATGAATGGGAATTAATACACAAGACCTCATACTGTTGACCAAGAAAATGCAAGAATAATACTCAAAGAAAGCTTGAACCTAGTATAAATCAAGCAACTACAATAGAGTTGTAGGCATGCAATTAAACAATAGTAACCAACAATCATAAAGAGACCATATCCAAGAAATACAAGGCACTGATAATTAAATGGGATAACCAAGGACTACTTAGTAGTAAAAGCACAATGCACATCTTTAGGCAGTTGGTTCACTTGTCCATCTAACTCAAAGAAATCCCCAAAACACATTGCACTTTCTCTCCGATAACGCACAATACCTCATAAAAAAGCAATAAACTTAAGGTCTCGATTCTCCCAATACAAAACATGGCAATTCGTACAGGACTACAAAATTTCCAAAAATCTATCAATAAATTCGCCTCCCCTAGTCTTTGAGGGAATGGAATGCATCCCATTAAGTCAATTAATGACTATCCATAAGTATCATTTTCCTTTTCATCTTTAAAGCTGAGTAATAAGATCCATCGAAACATTGTAAGCACTTCCTAATCGTCACAAGTGGGTTCAACAACCTAGCTTGCTTACGTTTGTCAAGTTCTATAACTTGACAGTAAAGATACTTCATGCAAAACACTCTTGCAACTCATCTTCCATTCTTTTATGAAAATTGGATGCCTTGCACTAGGCACATTGTGACACTCATATAAGATGTCCTTCAAGCTTGCATTTCCAACGACAAATTTATCTCCATGAAACAATCTTTCTTGTAAAAAGTATTTCATACATTGTGGACCCATCTTCTACCTCATCCAAATCTTCACTTTTCATTCTATGTTCTCAAAAAATGAAGCATCTATAACTCTTTGAATATTAAGGAGTCCCTTGTCCATCATTTTGAAATTGTAAACAACCACAGTTCTCCTCTGAATCTTAGAATTATTCCAATCTTTTCTAGACCTCTTGAACTTGGTGAAAGTAACTAAAAGGTGTGGCTAGACTAATGAGTCGTCAAACGTCAATGGTCAATTTTTACTTTTAATCATGATCTCATAAGGGAAGGGGAGGCATCTTGTCCTATCAATGTCGTGCCCTTGTGTGCATCGCACCATTTACCACTCTTTATTTGTCAACTTCATATAGTTGTGGGGTATCTATCTCCAACTAAATAGTAGATTCTTGAAGTTCCTAACCAAGCACATGTCAATGGTATCATATCACTTTGGATTATGGTCCAAGTCTTGGGTGGCCTTTGCCTGACAATCGATATAATTGTATGGATTCAATTCCACCTTAACTCATCGTGGCTCATTTTCCAATAAATGTTTATTTACTAGTCAATTTTAGCATCCATCCATCTATTGGATATTCATAATTTGAGAATTGCCAATTGCATTTAGGTGAAGCTCAAAAGGTGGACTTTGAGATCTCCCTTTATTTTGAAGAAGACAATGTTACAATTGTTGCCAAGATTTGATTATTTAGGCTTTGCAATCAAGTTGTGTATGCATGCATCTCAAACATTTTGACATTGCTTATTAATCACAACAAATTTTTGTATCATTACTTGGATAAAGGTCAAAAACAGCCAATTGGTTGAGAGATTTGGACCGACTTTGATGACCGCATCTACATCTACTTCAAAAGAAGATTCTATTGAGTAGCTCAAATGAGGAAAAGAAAACTTGCTATTTCAACCACGAATCAACCTCATAACCAACATAGATCATTGTTATGTGGAGGACACCCTTAGTAACTAAGGGTGGGTCCCTAGACTTTAGGAGAACCTAAGTGCTCCACATGCACAGTGAGAGGCATCCACATGCACAATGGTAACTGTGCATGTGAGAGGTGTGCATGATCTCCTGGAGGTCTAGCACTGGTCCTCCAAGCCATATGGTGGTCTGTGGGTGTAGAGCCAGGTACAGGATAGTGGGTGGAGATCCAAAGTCATTCTACCATTGTGTGATCTTTGTCCATATTCCTAATAATCATGATGTGAATGTTTACACAGAAACAACAAATCAAGGTGTAGTGAGGAATTTACGAGTATTTGCTTAGATGTGTTGTGTACATGGCAAGATGGGAGCATGCTCCAATGGGTTGTCGATAAGAAGATAAAGATAGGGCCCCCCATTAGCCCCATGTTTGTTTCACTAATGATTGTTATATTTTGTCGGTTGTGTTATGTTCATTAGTTCAGTAGTTGCGAAATTCATTATCAATTAAGCTTCTTCTCCCTAACTCAATTGAATGCTAAATAATTAGCTATGTGTGCCTCTCTTTTCTTGAACAGTTTTTTTTATGCACTATATGTTAATGATTCGTGCATTGCTTTTCCATCATATAGAACTGCATGCCCATTGTAATGCCTTCCTTTCTTCAACGTTATGCATCTGTCATGAACAACTCAACTCAACACAGCAAACCAATCAGCTGTGAACAATTGCAAGTTAATGTACTTATAGGGCTTAGCTTGTAGAGTAATGAGCAAGAGTATTTTGTCGGTTCTGTTGCCCAGTGGGGCAATTGCAACATAAGCGAACCAAAAGGCATGCAGGTCTCTCATTTTGATAATTAACAAACAAAGACCGAAACATTGCTTGGGTAACAAATCATTCCCTCTAATGTACAGTTACAAAATTGCATGATCAAATGCCGAAGATTCAACCTTCGTTTGGTCTCCAGAATCTAATATTAGAAATTTTCAAGGTATATTTGAACTGACAGTGTTAAAATTGAGCAGAAATTTATCTGATTAGCTTCGTAGTTCTTAAACTTTACTGGATGTTCTATGTGCATCTAAATCCATTTTCAACAGATAATTGGGTTTATGCGAGTGCTAGTGCTGTGTATATGTTTGCTTTTTTGTAACAAGAATGTTCAATTTGTTGTGTACATTGGCAGCTCAAATATGATCTTTGAAGTTACATGTCAGGTAGACATGGAAAAGTGAATCAGTAGGCTGTGTTGAGATAAGATTATACTTGCTTGCTTCTAAGCACTTATATAAAAATGTACTGCAGAAATGTGAATTGCGTCTTTGCTGCGTTCTTTAGCCATGAAATTGCATGTTGTACTTTTGGATTTTGCAAACGTGCTCTGGAGAGATACTGCAAAAATAAACTACATAAATAATCAAAGTACTATGACATTTGATTGTCCCCAACCCATCTCTCTCTCTCTCTCTCTCTCTCTCTCTCTCTCTCTCTCTCTCTCTCTCTCTCTCTCTCTCTCTCTCTCTCTCTCTCTCTCTCTCGGAGCATAATCAAGTTCTTCTGAAAACATCATAAACAGTTTGAAAAGCGTGCGAATTGACCTGATTGTAGTATGTTTCCACCGCAACTGAGCCGGGACGGTCAAGGAATACTTTAAAAGGAACTGCCTTGTCCGAGTTTTTCAGTGGAGGTGTCATTCCACCACCTCTATCAGCAAAAACCTTTCCTGGAGACTCTGACGACCTGAGAGGAGAAGCAACCTGAAAAGCTACTGCGGAGCTTCTTTTCAGAGGAGAGCTTTGCAGAAAATCAGAAGTAAAAGAAGCTGGCTTGTATGGGGAATTTTGAGGCGCTGCAACAGAGCATCTCTTCACAGGCGAGCTGTGCAGCTGATTAGAGGCAGAGGAAGCAAAGAAAGAGCTAGCAGACGACTGACACAAATTCATAGTAGAATAAGATGATGAAGATGATGACGAGGGCAAAGGCAAAGCCGAAGAAACTGTATTGGAGAAAGGAAAGCGCTGTCTCTGAGCCAACTGCGTCTTGGCGTCCCTCTCCAGAGCATCCAGTTGCTCTGCGCTCAACTGCCATTCGTCGTCGTCGTCCATCGCTCGCTCTCTCTGTCTGTCTGTCTCGCTTTTGATCGCTGCTTGAAAAGCAAAGAAGAGGAGAGGCGCCAACGCTTCTTTTATGAAATTCATGTGCCCATACATTATGCTCGGTTTACATTATGCTCCTCTTTCTTTTCTTTTTTTTTCTTTTTTTTTTTTTTGTTAATAAGCAATTGATGATTGCTATATAGAACATGGCCACCCTTTAGGGAGGTCATCCCCGGTCGTCTTGACATTTTGCCTGATTTTGGCATTGGAAATTTTAAGGCTCTACCCTTTCCTACAAATTTGGAGCTGAATTTACAAATTTGGGAGTCTGAAGCCAGCAAAATGTCATGTGCCCGACAACTTCAATTGCATGGTGGGTACATGTGGTTTTTATCACATGACTCTTACGAAACAAAATCATCATCTGTATTCGATTTTGATCTACTTGAATGGCAGTTGCTCTCTTTTCGTCATGTGTCTTCCTCTTTGCCATGTAACTACTATAGACCGTAGTTGCTTTGCAAATTTGATTTTTCTTCTACAAATTCTGCTTTTAAGCAAACCAAAAAATGGGCAAAAAAAACCCCATGTATCTAGTATGTTACGTGTATGTTCTCTTTATTTGAAAGGCATTTGCTTTTATGTGACAACACTTTTTTTGTTGCATATATGTTCTCTTGATTCGACATCTGCATTTATGTGCCAAAAGTTGATAAATATGAGCACTTAATGCATTACATACGGTAAATTTTGCCCCTTTTAAGTCACTTAATCATCATGATATGTTGTAGTGGCACATGGGCAACAGATCCAAGTGTCATATTACACATACATGGCATAATTTCAAGTAATGAACCTTGCAAAAGTATAGATGCCTATTCTATTCGTAATGGAAGAACTCCTTGAATTTCATGATCCAAATGCTTAATTTTTTTTTTGTTATTTTCAATACATTAAGTGTTAATATTAAAAGTAGATATATTGTGTCACTAGGTTTGATGTCCAATCATCAGACTAGGGCCAGGGCCAGTTGCTCTAGTGACTAGACAGTTGACGAGACACGTGTCCCGTTAGCGGCAACCTTGGTTATGCATGGGTTGCCACCAAGAATACTATAGTTTTAGAATACAGTTTGATACTATGCTAGACTTTTGGTTTAGAGTGCTTATTGTGTTATGTTCTGTTTATGTTGACATGTGATCCTACAAATTGTGAATTTTAACTTGGTATCAAAGCCTAACAAGGTTCGGACATAGTACAAAGTGAATGTTCATGGGAGTTTAGAACGACATTTTTTTAGAGTTCAGCGATTGCGGCCATCAATAAGCGGTAATCAGACTTCAAAAGCACCAATTCATGCATACTGAGTTGTCGAATTGTGGACTGGAGACAAGAGTTTCCGTAGCAAATGGTGGCCTCAAATTTGGTTGAAATTTTGAGCCAAAGCCGCACTTTTAAGAAGCGAACCGATTTTGGACCAAAACCGAATTGTTTGTAGTCGCTTTCTCACCATTTCAAGAATTATCAAATGCTGCACCTAAGGTAGTAGGGCTACCTTAGGGGAGGAGGAAGTTACTACCAAAAGATTTGTATCCACCATAGCTGCAAGTTTCAACAAAGGAAAAGAGAGAGAGGCGCAGAACTGCTCACACGCGTCCAATCGTGCTGGTTGCTTTGTGTCTCTAAGGGTCCAACTGCCAGAGGAGCTTGCTTCGGCACGTAGGTTGATCCACAACTGCAAATCTAGGACCCATCTTGATCAACAACATGGAGCGGGCATTCTAAGTCGTTGGATGGCAATAAATCATTTGATTGCTCAAAATCAAGTAAAACTTCAACTTAAGGGGTTCGAGGGGCAGACCACCCTTCATTTTTTCATTAAAAAATTTCACATTGAAGAGGACCCAAGCCTTTCAAATTCATGAGAAAAGGAGTTTCTTCACCAAAATTGAAAAAGCCTTATCTGCGTTATTTTAAGTCCATTTTGGATCAAACGAAGGGCTATGGAATCCAAACGAATGGGCACTTGGACTGTGCCTGCAAGTATGAAAATAAAAAACAAAGTGATATTTGTGGAGAAATCATCCAGTGGATCTTCAAAGTGTTTTGCCCCTTTTAGGGACCAGGGAGTCAAAAGTGTGCGGCCAAAAATATTTCACGAAGCTTAGGGTTTTGAATGGCGAATTCTCCATCCAACCCAAAGTTTGACATTGTCTCCCACGACTATACTTGAACGGGATTTGTTCTATAGGTCGTGCATCTAATCTGTGCCTTTGTGCATAGACAATCTCCGTGAATGCCTTGATACTCAGACTTCGCGGTGCACAAAATATGTTGTGTGCATTATTTCTAGCCCAAAAGTCTTAAAAGGGTCATGGGGCACCACTTCTGATGGTGGCTAGTGATTCATCAATAGAAGAATCACTTGTCAAATTTCTTGGACAATCAGTGTGGATTTGCACAAAAGATATCGATGGCACAAACAAATTAGATAAAAAGTTGTACGTACATTGTTTTGATTGCAACACAATGCTTAAAACTCCTTCAATTAAGCGAAAAGAAAGAGTTAATACCCCTAGTGACTATAGTCACATTATAAATATTTCAACCAACATTAAAAACAAATAAGTTAACACCTAAATGCATGGATCCTTCTTTTTTGGTGACCTCCTTTTGAGGAAAGATAATAAATATCCTTTGTCGTAGTCACATTTTTGTCTTCCTACACAAGTCTTTATCTCTTACTAAAGATAACTATGAGATACACATTGATTGAAACATAGATTTTATTTCATTATTGCTATTGGTAATCTCATTTAAAGAACTTTGTAATATTTCATTATGTTTCTTGAGGACTTCATGTTCTTCCAAACAAATTCTCAAGTTCATTTCTTTTCAATGGTAGTCCTATGATATGTGCTTAAACATTTCTTCTAAGCAACGTATTTATTGCATCAAATATGCATTACCATAGGTCTCTAAGTTCTCACAACAATTGAAAAGACCCTTTCCATGACACATGTAAATGATTGACTAAGCTACAAATTGAAAATCATGATGTTGCAACAAATGTGAATAAAAACAAATAGAACGTTCCTTCTTACCATGAATATGAAAGTTTCATTTTTTTTCTTCTCTGTAATGAATCAAATTTGAATTTGATAACTTATTCCATGACCCTCATTAGCTAAGAATATTTGAGATGAATTTGGGGACCCAAATAAAAATTAATATTTGAGTGCTAGCGCATTCTAAATGAACTGAGCCTTCTTATGATCTTCAAATTCAAGGATTTTTCTTAAGAGCTTAATTCTCCTTATGATGTATCAACCTTGCTTTCACAATGACTTCACTTTCAATTTTTGCAAGGTACTACACTAGCCTTGTTGCGATGTATCAAAATTTAACATCAACCGATACAAATAAAAAAACTTGGTAAATGATGACGTAGAAATATTTTGAAGTTCATTATTGCACACGAAATGTCCCTAAATAAATTGGAGGAATATGTTCACCCTAAGAAAGTTAAATATTGTGGACCATAAAAAAATTTCAACCATAATGTAGCATGCTTTGTTTGTCCTTGGGAAAGGATTTGTTTTAATGACCTCTACATGGGTTCAGTAGCTACTAAATTATGTCTGAGCCTCATAACTTGCTATAAATCCATGTCCATTTTACTTGAAGTACAAGTCAACAAAAAATTCATTAATCCCCAATACACAAAACAAAGACTTTAAGTTTGAGATAGAGAAATTGTGTTCCCATCAATTGTTTCCACTCAAGCCAACACAACTAACATTTACCACATAATTTAGTATATAGTGGTTCATGGTATGATCAAATCAGCCAACAAAATTTCGGAGAAGGACAATGACTATACTTAAAAAAGATGTCAAAACAGCCAAGAAGGACATAGAGAGAAGGACGATGACTATACTTACGATAGATGTCAAAACACCCAAGAAGGACATAGAGATACCTCCCAAGAATGGCTTTTGACATTACTAGCCATGGAGCTTGAACATAAATGTAATATGCATACTTTTAGCCTATTGAGTATGCTTGCAAATTTTTATTATACCAATACCAGAGGGGTCAAACATATTTGTATGCATTGTCCAATTTATGATGAAAAAAGTGGAAAATCTCTGGACAATTGCCTCCACGTTTCTATATGAGGAGCCCTGCTCTTTCGTCATGTAGATCTCTTCCTCCGAGTAGCCATTGAGGAAGGCATTTGTAACATCAAGTTGAAATAGCTTCCAGATACCAAGATCAAGATATTAAGATGTGATAATGGAGGAGAATATGTTTCCAGTAAAATGATAGAGTTTTGTGATGTTAATGGCATAAAGAGAGAGTTAACTTGTCCTTATACCCCTCAACAAAATGGAGTGGCCGATAGAAAAAAAAAATAGATCTCTATGTGAGTGTGCTAAGCCTTAAGGCTATATGCTTTTCTACCAAAACCATTTTGGGGTGAGGCAATCACCACTTATCCTAGAGACTTGGAGAAATAGTCCTTTTGGAAAGTCATGTGGGAGCTATCCCCACTATCAATCCACCAAATTTCATTTGTGTTGGTTTTGGATGATGGTGGTGAGGTAGATGCCATCAAGGATGATTCTTCTTCATCCTCCTCCTCTTGATGTGCAATGTTGCTTTGTTTTTTCTCTTGTGCTTACTTCTTCTTTAAACATTTTGATGCAAAGCCCTTCTTTCCACAAAAGAAGCACTTGTACTTGGATTTGTCTTTCTTGCCTTTGCCTTTTGAGCTTGAAGGTTCAAAAAACAATGAGAAAATTGCTATTTAAGCTCCTATTTTTTCTCTACCCTATCTATGCCTCTTTGGACACATTCCAAAGGTACCATTCCAAAGCTAGGTTAATTATTTGACTTGGAATAAGGTATTCTATTCTTTTGGCATGTGTGACATCCCAAATCATGGCTTCAAAGTCCTTTACAAGTGGAATTTATGCAAACTAGCTCACAACTAGTTTGAAGATAACATAGACTTGCTTATCAACCATGGGGATGATCTTAACTTTACAAATGCAGCTCTTTGAAGTGGTTTAGTGAGGATATCAACAACACATTCACTACTTGCCACATGCTCCAAAGATATCTCCTTAGACTGCACCTTCTCTCTCACAAAATGATGAGAGATCTCGATATGTTTTGACCTTGCATGGAAGATTGGATTGGTTGCAAGGTGTTGGGCTAAAATGTTTTCATTGTAGAGAGTTGGAACAACATCTAAACTCAGGACTTTCAGCTCCATAAGTAGCCTTTTGATCCAGAGTAGCTCCTTTGTTGTAGTGGTGAGAGCTTTGTACTCGGCCTCAACCAAGAAACTACTCCTCCACCAATGAATGTTGCATAGGCCCACTTGTGGACTTTCTATCCCTTTTTTCACTTGCAAAATCTAAGACACTAAAGGCATGCAAATCAATGACATCTCCTCTATAGAGAATTCCATGATCTAGAGTACCCAAGATGTATCTCAAGATCCTTTTAGCATTTTTCCAATGTATCACTAATGGATCTTGCATATACTGACTTAGCCTACACACACTAAAGCATAGAAGATGCCTAGTTATGGTGATCCACATTAATAAACAATAGCAAGGAAGTGTTGGTCAAGTTTACTTCACTTGATCTATCTCATGTTTAAGCTATTTCATGTGAATGTGTGTCAAGATATGGTGAAACTAGCTATATTGTCTTGCAATATCTTATTGTTGTAGTTGCACTAGCATTCTTGGCTGGTTTTGCTAGTGGAAATGAAGCTATTGGAGGTTCATTATGTTACTCATTCATGGCCAATTCATCAAGTGTTGATGATATCTTGTGGCAAGATGGAGATGGAGGAACATTCATGGTGTTTTTTGATTAAGACATATCAAGAAAGGACAAAGATGGAGGAGACAAGTAAGAAAGTGGTCATTGCTCACATTTATTGTCTGGTTGTTATTATTTTTCAGAGATTTCAGAATTGGAAGCATGGTGGAATCATTTCATTTACAATCTATTTGGTTCTTCATGTTCTAGTTACATCTTGATGTGTAAAATTGATGCAAGAGATAGTGAAACATCCAATTTGGACACTATTCTCTATATCAATTATGAAAGCTACTTTAAAACCTTAGAAATAAGCTCTATACTTAGGATGGATATCATTCTAAAGTTGGATCAAAGTTCTACGGTTAAAACTATACCAAAACCAGTTGAAGAGGGAGTGTGAGAAATATCAACTAGTTTAGTCATATTTTGGTTATTTGGCAATTGAGACCAATATGCATTTTAAACTTAGAGATAGATATTTCAAAGTTATATTAGTCTAAACATTTTTGAATTACCACTTTTGGAAAGTGATGGAAATTAAGTAGGCAAGTTTGGACCCATTCAAATTTGAATGATTGGTACATTGAATCTAGTCCATATTGTGAGTAGGGTTTTGGACCTAGAAGTTTCTATGGAAGGAAACCACATTCTAAATAAGGCATAGACCTATTATAAATAGTGTAGAAGTGTGGGATAACAAGATTCTCTCTCTCTTATCTCATTTCATGCTTATACATGAGTTCTCTTGGGTACATCTATCCATTGGTGCACTATAGTGATGATATCTTGCAATCTTGTGTGTAGAATGCAATGTTTTGTTATGTATTGAATCCACACGTGTGAGATACAGTACCTTACTATTATTGTATGGACAACAACTTCATTTTATCATATATTTGATGTTTGATCAAGATCTTGTTGAGTTTGCATCACTTGATGAAATCTTCACAAGACCTTTTGAGGACATTACTCTCTATAGAAAGCTAGTTGGTTCACTCATATATCTAACCATCACAAGATAGCTATTGTGTTGGTACATTAAGCCAATTTATGCAAAATCCTAGTGTGGAACATTGGAAGTTGGGCAAGAGGGTATTGAGATACATCTTTAGAACAAGAGATTTTGGCCTTGTTTATGGAGGATCATCACCTAACTTGTTTGGATTTTCAGATTCAAACTTTTCTGGAGATCAAATGGATCGAAAATCCACAAGTGCACATGCTATTTTTATAGATATTGGAGCTATCTCTTGGTTGTCAAAGAAACAAGCTACTATCTCATTGTCATCTAGTGAGGCTGAGTACAAAGCTCTTACATCTTGCACAAAGGAGCACATAGGAGATGTTATGGATCAAGAGGATGGTGAAAGATCTTCACTTGCTGGACTTTTTAGAGATTTCAATCATCTTTTGTGACAACATCTCAACCCAAACATTGGCAAGCAATCCTATCTTTCATGCAAGGAGCAAGCACATTGAGGTGGCATATCATTTTGTGAGAGAACAAGTCATGGCAAAGGAAGTGGAGTTTCAACATGTTTATTCAAGGGAATGCGTGGATGATATCTTCACCAAGGCATTGGGAAAAGACTTGTTTATGAAGCATAGGACATCACTTGGTGTACTATCCAAATCTATGCTAAAACTAGTTGAAGTGCGAGTGTGAAAATTGTCAACTAGTTTTGACATTTTATTTGGCAATTTTGAGGCCAACTTGAAATCTCAACTTAGAGGTAGTTTCATATTTGTCAATAAAGGCCTAAATAGTGGATTTACTATTTTTATCAAGTAGATAAGTGGATGAGATTGAGTTTTGACCCATTCTAACCGGCTAATTTTGGTACATTGCATTTGGACTAGTATTTCTAGGAAGGACTGACCATCCCGATCTAAGCCAGCCGCTCATGTCTGTTCAGTGCAAGTAGAAACCTTACCAATCAAAACACATCCTGCTTGGGTCTTTACTCGGTCACAAACCCAACACCAAGCCCTACACTTGCACCCAGCAAAACTCAACCGCAGGCTGTTCCTCCAAGTGACGATTCAACCCCGATAGTTTACCCTCACCCATCTGAAGGAATTCGGCTGCATCATCAGTATCACCAGCAAATCTACAATGCCGACCAACAATCTTCCTCTTCCCATAAAGTACTTCACAAGCCTTTGAAAGCAAAACCCTTGAAGGTACCAAAGTTTGGGGATATTTACTACAAGCCAATGTCACTCTTCCCTTCCATGTACTCTGGAAGCATGCTGGCCAGTGGAAACAACAGATCCAATCCAATACCACCACCACTATTGACGAGTTGCCTGAAATGCCCTTACATCTAACCAATCCACTCAACGAACGAGGCAACATCAAAATCCTAGCTACCCATCATCAACCCCGTGAAGTTTTAGCAGTACTTGATGGAGGTTCCGGGGTTAATATCATTTTCACATCCCTCATGATGGAATGGAATTTGAGAGACAAGCTAGCCAAACCTACTTGTCAGCTTCCAATGGCTGATCAAAGTGTGGTCCGACCTACCGGTTTCCTTCCGCACGTGCTGATCAAACTAGGAGGTCTCAAGTTTTCTATTGATCTCGTAGTACTTGATATTCCCAATAATGCCTATTCTTATGAATTACTACTTGGTCGTCCGTGGCTCACCATTGCACGAGTCGTTCATGACTAGAGCAAAGGCCGAATCACTTTTGGAAATCGTGACAGTTCTGTCACCATTGACTCAACGGGTAAACTCAAACCTGCACGCATCCATGACGAGGGATCCTCAACCACCAACTCAGTATTTGAGCCATACCAGTCCAGCCACGAAAAAGGTCATTATGTTAAATCTACTGATATCATAAACTGGAGTCACAGTCTAGCTACCATTGATGGTGTGAATGTCGATTACTGTGCTCAGCATCAGGATAATTTCACACCTCCACTCCCGATCGATCACGACCAATTACCTGATTTGGATACACCTATCATCAATATCAATTTTATTGATATTCTTCACCACCATGATGAACTGCTAAATGTTGCATGGCTACCTACTAATGAATCAGACGAATTATTCATTGATGAAGAGAATGTCTTACGAATTCAGAATTGCCCAGAAGATATGGACATTTCTGATATTTAGATCCTCAATTATATGGAAGCACTCCCACCTAGGACCTATCCGCAACATGCTTCCAAGGTGGAACCACTTGCCAAGGTTGCAATTGAAAAACCTGAGACAAAATTCTACCGTCCCAAATGCCCACACTATCCATGGGATCTTTGTGAGGAGGAGACCATCTTTCAAATTGATGACGAGATCCTCCATGACATACCAACTGTCTCTCATCCACACACCTCTCCACCACCGAAACCTCAACCACGTGGTCATACTATGAAAGAGAAAATGAAAAAACCACTTCAAATTCAACCGTCGGGTGACCTCACCATTGTTCGGGAAGTTCTTGAGATTGCCTCTAGTCCTACACCAGTCCCCAAAAAATTTCAAGCACCATCCCGGCAAGAGAAAGACAAGGCCCCCCTCGAATCTCCAACCCATGATGTTCTTGCATAATTTAAGCAGACGGCTTGAAAAGCTCCTGCAAAAATATTGACATGTCTTTGCCTGGACCTATAAAGATATGAAAGGCGTCTCACTCCAAGTAGCTATGCATCGTATTCCGCCTAAACCGGGTGCGAGATCCACTGCGAGTCGTCCATACAGATGCAATCCCATCTATAAGGCCAAGATTAAAGAAGAATTACAACGCCTCTTAGATGCAGGATTTATCTACGAAATTGAGCATACTGAGTGGGTCTCCCCAATTGTCATCGTCCCTAAGAAAAATGGAAAACTCCGAATCTGTGTCGATTTTAAAAACTTAATGCCGTCACTGAACGTGATCATTTTCCATTACCTTTCGGAGAATCCATCTTAGAAAATCTAGCAGGAGATGAGGCTTACTCCTTTTTAGATGGCTTTGGCGGGTACAATATGATCCAAATCGTTGAAGAAGATCAACACAAAACCGCTTTTGCCATAGAATGGGGAACCTTCTGCTGGAAAGTCATGCCCTTTGGTCTCTGCAATGCTCCTAGCACCTTCCAACGTGTTATGCAAGCGGCCTTTTCTCAGCAGATGGGCGATACCTTAGAAGTTTACTTGGACGATTTAGGAGCACATTCCGAAGAAATACGCCATTTGTCTGTGCTTGAAATTTTTTTTATCCAACATCAACGCTTCGACATCTCTCTTAATCCTGAAAAATGCCAGATTTGGGTAACCCATGGTATTGTGTTAGGACATATTATCTCACGAAATGGCATTGCCACTGACCCTGAAAAGATCCTTATCATTCAAAATCTACCGGAACCGCATACGATACGTGAAGTTTACTCCTTCCTTGGCTACGACAACTACTATCGGTGCTTTATTTTCAATTTTGCGCAAGCACACTTAATCTACAAAGTAGTTGTAGTTCCCAAATGGACAGAAGAACAATGCGTCGCCTTTAATCAACTCAAAGAAGCCCTTACCAATGCACCCATCCTCCGGGCTCCTGATTATTCTAAAGAATGCCATTGGAACAGTACTCACCCAACCGGGAGAATTCAAAAAGGACTACCCAATCCGTTTTCTTAGTCAACAATTGATACCTGCTGAAGTCAATTATACCACTACCGAATGCGAAGCCTTGGCAATGGTATATGCGGTTCAGAAGTTTCGCCATTATCTTATAGAAAAAGTCTTTGCGTTCTTCACTGATCATCAAGCACTATTGTATCTCATCAACAAGACCTGCACCATAGGCCATATTACTAGATGGATCCTATTACTACGAGAATTTGAGTTTAGGATTGTGGTTCGTAAGGGAGTTCAACATTTTCTAGCAGACCATCTATCCCAAATCCCTAACCTTCCTACCCCTGATCAAGGTGTCAACAATGATTTACCAGATGCAATCCTTTTCCAAGTTGACTCTACACCTGTATGGGCTAAGGAAATTACATAATATTTAACTTCAGGGCAGATGGATCCTTTCTTCTCTAAACCTGAACAATGTGCGTTGGTCCTCAAAACTAAACCTTATACGTTAATTGCAGGAAAACTCTACAAGCAAGGGTTAGATGGAATATCCGACGATGTCTTACTGAAGGAGAAATACCCTCTGTAATTTTCCTCACTCGTGAAGGTATTGGTGCCGGCCATTTCTCTTAGCAGATCTTCTTTCCAAATTTTTTGTGGTACATCGCAAAAGTTCCCCATACTATCCACACTACAATGGCCAAGCAGAATCCACCAATAAAATCCTATGTGGAATTCTCACCAAAACCGTCAAATCCAAGCGATCTGATTGGGAACTCAAACTCCATGCTGCTCTCTGGGCTTATCGCACCACCCCGAAGCGAGCTACATGCTTAACCCCTTTCCAGCTCATATATGGCCAAGAAGCCATTATGCCTGTGGAATTCCATATCTCCTCCCTTCGAGTAGCCTATAACCTTGAGCTTGATACTCATCAAAATCTAGCAAACAAGTTATTCCACCTAGAGCAACTCTGTGAAACACGAAGGATCAGCATCCATGCTGTCCACAAACGACGACAAAAAGCATGGCATGATCGATCATTGAAACTTAGAGATTTCCAGGTTGGAGATAAGGTCCTGCTATACCAGGCCAAAGCCTTCAAAGGCAAACTGAAATTTTCTGGCCAAGGACCTTACATCATTAAAAAAATCTTTGCCTCTGGATGTGTACAACTCCAAACCCTTCAAGGCGATATCCTTGACACTATGGTCAATGGGAGCTGACTGAAAAAGTACAATGAATCCTATTTTTATCTTGATATGTATTAGTTGTTTTCTTTCCTACTGTTTTTCATCCTTTTTTGTCTGCATGCCATTTCGACAACATTTTTGTTGTGCTTTCTTGTTCAAACCATCAAGATACTATCAGATTTGGTATACCAACAGTTTTTTCTGAGAAAATCACAAGCGTCATTAGTTTTAGAAGAAATATTTTTTACAACATCTCAGATAGAATTCGTCTGACCTCTTTTTGACAGTGCACGATTCATTTTTGGCCTCCGCGAATTATGTCTTAGAGACAAAAATTTTTAAAAATAGAAAAAATAGTTTTTTTCATTCCTCATAATTCGCAAACAATTCGCTGGCGCTCAAATTGATCCTCACGATTTCTCTGTTTTCTCTGCAAATTCTGATCAGACACATTTTTGCATTGTCAGACGTTTTTTTCTCTTTTGGCATAAAAAATCACTTACAAGAATTCGCGGGCTCTCAGGACGTTGCCTCAAAATTCGCGACCATCATTAGCAAATCGTGGACACTGAGGACAATTTTTGAGTGAAGTTGCGAATTCATGCCAAAAAAAGTCTATATATAGTCCTCCACCCTTCTCTCCACGAGTTCATTTTAGATTGTTGCTCTCGAGTTCATGCCAAATTTTTTCAAAATTTTCAAAATTCTCAGAGCAATCTAAAATCACTGCTATCATGGTTTCCCGCGATTCCTCGCTTAGCTTGCATCGCCGTAAACCCCCTCGTCCTTATTCAGAGGATATGTTCATGATCTGTCTCAAGAATTACACCGAGCAGGTCACCCTGGCCAAGGATATCCTCACCAACCTTGGCTTTGATCTACCAAACTATAGATTACCTCGAGACAAAAAAAAAAACTATAGATTACCTCATATTTTATAAAGGGCTTTAGCGGTACAAGTAGTTAGTAACAAACTTTGCCAAGAAATCATATATAATATTATATCTTTGATAACATTGAAAAAGTAGAAAGAAAGCTACTATAGAAATTTTCCTTATTAGAAATATGTTTGTTTGACATGATAATACGAGCTAAAAAGATGACTACATGACATTATGTTTGAGTACTGAAAAGAACCATTGTGCTTTGAAGCACAATAAGGATTTACTGCATTTATATTCCATTTATCATGCTATCTATCTTTATTAGCATGACAAGATTTGATGACTTTTGGAAGCTAAAAGACTAAAAAAAACATTATCATACAAAACTTAGAACGAGTTAAAATTTACTCGCAAATCAAGTGCATGAAAGCACGTAAGATACAACACGTACACATGTGCCAGAGTTTTTGGAAAGATAATATTAAGGTGCTATCACTCTCATAATAAACAACCATGTCTAAATTGAATCCTAAACATTGCATAAAGTAGATTAGCATAATTCAAAAGAGTAAACATATGTAGTCAAACATGAATATGCCTCTTCAGTGAACAAACTACTAACAAACAATGGGTTGAATCCCAACAAAAAGAGTCAATTTCATGCATTCTTATAATTTTCTTTATGTTGCCACATCAAGTTTCATCATATTTTGTCATTTTGGAATATGGCACGATATTTAACTTTGTCACTACAATAACATGATTAATACTAAATATATACATGCAAACATATGTGTAAATATTGATAGATGGTGTTAAGTACAAGATTTCAAAAATCTACATACATATAGTTGTTGCTTGGATTTAGGTACCTATTGTGCATATTGTTGTATGTTGTTCCACTTTGTTATAACGGCATCACATGCATAAAATGAAGGTGACTAGTAGCTTGAAATGGACTACTAAATAAGACTATAAGATAAATCCAGAACTTTGAGCTCCATCTTTCATGTTTCTTCCTAATGCTCTCACATGTATGATGATGTATGTTCATATTGTGTCGACATTTTAATATTCATCTCAAATTTTAATAGTAAAAATGTTTGCACTGAAGAGATGTAAGTCATGTCCTTAGATATCTCCTCTTTTGGGATCTTACATAGTTGAAAACTTTTTCAAAATGGAAATCCACTTTATCATTTAAAAATAACTATATGAAATTGACCCAATAATGTAGTCCTTGTACATGTCATTTTGCATAAAAGTGTCCGTCACCTTTTCATGATATAACTTTAAGTTTCCTTCAAACAGATTGCATGGAAGAGTGTAATGGACTATATATGAATTGAACTTTATTACAATTAGTGTCACATAGATGATTGATAGATGCAAACATGTCAAGGAATATGTAGTTTTAATATA
Organism: Diphasiastrum complanatum; assembly: GCA_029204225.1. Taxonomy (NCBI): domain Eukaryota; kingdom Viridiplantae; phylum Streptophyta; class Lycopodiopsida; order Lycopodiales; family Lycopodiaceae; genus Diphasiastrum; species Diphasiastrum complanatum. Next base: position 51,932 of record MU832758.1, read on the forward strand.
CTTCTCCCAATATTTTCAACTTCCAATTTTGTATGCTAGGTAAATGGTTATTGAAGTTCACTATCATTGTTTAAATACTTTTTTTTCACCCGTTGTTCAAAGGGAATGAAAGATCTTTTGTCTGGAAAACTTATTGGTAAAATAATAATAATCATTTATCACCAAGCAAGAATTATGAACCATTATTGCCATCAAGTTCATGTGTCTAACAAGATCATAAGCTTTGAAAAGAATGGCTTAACCTACAACATAGAATAAATATTCATACATAAGTATATCAATAGTTGTCATTAATCTATTAAAGATAAGTATAAATTTTAGCATTGATCTGTAAGCTATTATTTTTGTGATAAAAAAATTATTTCATGGCTCAAAACTGATTCACAAAAAGCATCATTTCTTAGTCAATCTTTTGTCAAGAGTACAAATTCAAGGAAGTTCATTTAAGTGCAGAATCAACTTCAGATATAGATTTTAGTATCACAATAAGGGGTGGAATGTTGAGTGTGTGGGGGTTATGGAGCAAAAAAACTGAGAAGTTCAAATTAATCAACTAATTCATGATAACTAGTTGTTTGTCATGGTATAAAGCCATACATCAATATATTTAAAATAAATTTTGATAAAGTTGGCCATGGTGAAAATTAGAGTAGGATTAATTTTATAATGTATTAATAAGTGGGCATAAACACCCACGCTATCTTTGTGAATGGCAAAAATTGTAAAGTAGTCAGCCTAATTAAGCCTAATAAGATCCCAAACTCATATCGGAAGTAGAATGGGCCACTATATATAGCTGAAGTCATGCTAAAATTGGAGGGTATTCTACATTCATCTAATCTGAACTCTCTCTTGTGATATTTGGGAGCTTCTATTCTTGAGAGCTATGGCTTTCGGTGGTTTATGTGCCAATTTACACATGAGAGCTTGATCATGCCCATATGTAATGAATCATAAATAAAACTCCATTGAGGTATGCTGTCTGTACATCCATTTAAAGTAGTCCAAATCTGCTCAGCGACAAATGATAGCAAAAGTCCAATAGAAGAATGCTTGACTATTGGACTGAAGGTCTCAGTGTAATCGACGTTGTATACCTGAGAAAATTGTGTGTAATGTAAACCAACTTCAACTTTCTATCTATGTGGATTTGAATACCAAGCAGAATTGAGCTTTGCCCAGATCGGTCATGTCGAATTAGGAAGATAGCATTGTCTTGGCCTCTTTTATCAAATCGGTACTGTTGTTAAAAAACAATGTATCATCCATGTATAAAGTGATAATGATAAAAGACTGCTGCACTGCTTTGAAGTAAACGTTTGAATCTGAAGAGCTAGGTGTGTAGCCGTGATCAATAAAAAAAGTATTGGTCCTTTGAAACCATGCTCGAGCAGATTGCTTCAAGCCATAAAGTGCCTTATGGAGTTTACACACATGATTGTGTTTACCCTCAATAATATAACCTTCCGGTTGCACCATGTAAATGTCTTCCTCGATAACTCCATTGAGATATGTTGTCTATACATCCATTTGATGTATTTCCGAATTTGCTACAATGGCAAATGATAGCAAAAGTCAAATAGAAGAATGCTTGACTACTGGACTGAAGGTCTTTGTGTAATCGACGTTGTATACCTGAGAAAATCCTCTGGCGACAAGTCATGCCTGTTCATGCTTCCATCTGCATTGTATTTGACTTCGAAAATCCATTTGCAATCAGCTACATTTCAGCTAGCAGGTAATTCGAAAATTGTCCACGTCTGATTCTTGATAACAAATGAATACTCTTTATCCATAGCTTCTTTCCAGAGATCTGAATTAGGCTGACTGAGTGCCTCTTGGACAATCATCGGTTCTTGAACAAGATAGGCTGCAGACTGGTTGATATACCTCACAGGTGGTCTGCTAGTCCTTGATGATCTTCTGGGTAATAGAGGAAGTTGATCATTTCCATCATACTGTAGGTGCTGATATGCAACATCATCATCTTTTGATCCGCCATTGATTTGTTGTTCGTCAAAAGTAGAAGAGCTTGGACCTTCAATGAGAATAGTCGACCGAGGAATTGGAAAGTTCAATGTGTCAGGAGAATCTGACAGGTCGGCTACATGGGGACTACCTTTTCCTTTGAAGTCTTGAAATTGATCTTGAATGAAGATGACATCCCGACTAGTGAATATCTTAGGATCGCACAACTTGTAGGCTTGATCTGAAGGAGTGTAGCTGATGAAAACACATTCGATACTCTGGAAGTCGAGCTTCTTCCTGAGATCATGAGGAATCTACGCAAAAGTAGTACATCCAAAAATTCGCAGGTTTGATAAAGAAGGTTTTTCAAACTTCGAATGATGTTTTGTCTGAGAGACCTTTAGTAGGACATTTGTTCTGAATATAGGTTGTTGTTGAAACAGCTTCAACCCATAAGCACTTCAAAAGTGTCGCATGTGATAACATGCACTTTGCTGATTCAACTAAGGTTCTGTTCTTTCTCTTAGCAAGACCATTTGACTGAGGCAAATAAGAGATAATGTATTGTTGTTCAATGTCGTTGTTAAGGCAATACTCCTTGAATTCGGTGGAGATGTATTCTCCCCCGTTTTTTGACCTTAGTGCTTTGATTCGTTTGCCAGTTTGATTCTCAGCACGCTCTTTAAATTGTCTGAATTTAATGAAAGCCTTTTATTTATGTTTAATGAAATAAACAGCTATTTTTCTGGAGAATTCATCGCAAGGATCTTATTACTCCTATCAATAATTTTGCATTGATCAGATTCAAATTCTATCTTATGACCTAAATCTGTAAATCTACTTACTGATAATAGCTTTGTAGAGAGTATAGAAACATATAAGACCTTTGATAGTAATTTGAATTGATCATGCTGGAATCGCAATCTTACAATACCTTCACCTTCAATAGTGTGAGTACTATTGTCACCAAGATGAACAAATTTCCTCATGTTGTAAGACGTGTAGGAGTTGAAAATCTCACATTGATTGGTCATGTGTTGAGTTGCTCCAGAATCAAGAAACCATGAATCATCCAAAAATGCGCTTTGATCTTTGACCATGAATGCACCTTCATCCACTTCGACCTAGGAAGATGATGAAAGTGTGTTTGCTTGTTGATTAGGTTGCTTGGCTGCATTCTTCGCTTGGAGAATTCGGCAATCCTTGATCTCATGGTTATTGTGCTTGCAATATCTGCAAAACATCTTCTTCTTTGACTGTGGATCTGATGATTGTACTTGACTTTCAGTCTGATTCTGATTCGTTGCAGCCTTCTTGGAGCTTTTGTACTGTTATCACTCATAGCCTTTGTTGACATATAGAGCCTGAGAGGAGGAAGTAGACAAAGTGTCTTGACTTCTTCTATTGTCTTCTTGCAGCAATATGGTGATAACTCTGGTAAGAGTTAAATATGAGTGTGTCGATATGATCATCACCCAGTTCTCATATGTAGAGGGCAAGCTTGAAAGCAATTTCATAATTGCATCTTGATCGTCTATGACTGATTCGACAGCGACCATCTGTTGCAAGATATTCTTAACCTAATTTATGTGACTCTGAAGAGAATCACTATTAGACATCTTGAATGTGAAGAATTTCTTTCGTAGATGAAACTTAGTAGTTATGTCCCTCATGTCATATAATGAGTTCAGGATGTCCCAAACATCTTTTGAAGTTGTAGCTTCAGCTATGTGTCCAATCTGTGTATCTAATATATTGAGGATAATAAGCGCGAAAGCTTTACCATCCTTCGATTTTCACTTTGAGTCTTTTGTGTCATCTTCAGGTTTTATGTATGTACCTGTAATAACATCCCATAACTCGTTGGCAATCAGCAAGGTCTTCATCTTAAATTTCCACAAATGATAATTGGATCCATTCAGCTTGTCTACGATAAGGCCAACTTTACTTTGAGAATCCATATGGAATTTAATCTGTCGATTGTATCGATGACGCTAAGATGCAGTAATGTCAACAATAAGAAATCAATTCTCTGATACTGAAAGGTTGAAAGGAACTGAAGAGTTTGATATCAACTTGATATCATGAAAGATATCAAGTATTAGAGCTTTCGCTCTGATATCGAAATAGTATTAGGTCATGATAGAGATTACAAGTCTGATACTGGGACGGTTCAGATAAAGGAAATAGTGATCTAGCACTGATACTATGATAGAAGCTTTGATATCAAATAGGTATGCTCTGATACCATGTCGGAAAGAGGTGTGTAAAAGATAGGTCGAAACTAAAAAAGAAACGAATTCGGAAAAATATTCGAGCATCTAGAAAGAAAACTTTTTGTGTGTGACAGAATAAACTATCTTCCTTTTTCTCTATGCATGACTACGCCTATCAATTTCAAACAAAACAATAGTGATAGAAATCACGTTTGATCTTATAGTAACTAACTTTGAAATCGTACTTAGATTAGTTTGTGTAAATTATCGCTCCTTGAATTTCACACTGACTCTGACAAGCTACTAATCAACCAAAATCACAAGAACTGAAGGAAATCTGACACCCACGTAGACACATTGGACAAGCATAATCATTTGCTTCAAAAATTGACTTGATAGGTCCATCATAGATAGATAAGGTTGAACAATACTCTCTCTTACTTGTCATGTGGGAGCTAGCCCCACTATGTATCCACCAATGCTTGAAGATGAGAAACTTGACATCATGAGTGAATCTTCATGAGAGCTCTCCTCTTCCTCTTGGCCTAGGTTTGTTTGACTTTGAGATTGCTTCTTCTTGAAGCACTGCGAGGCATAGTGCCCCATCTTGCCACAAAAGTAGCATTTGATCTTCGACTTATCCTTCTTTGGCTTGCTCAAGCTTGGACTTGAAGATCCTTTTTTATTTTCACCCTTGAATGCATCACCCTTGCCTTTGGATTTGCTCTTGCTCTTGGTGAAAAGAGCCTTGTCATCTCCATCATTGAGGGAGATCTTCTCCATCCTCGACTTGATGTGAGTTCTCCTACTCTCCTCGACCATGAGGACTCCTTGGAGATCTTCAAGTGGGTAACTTGCCCATAATTGCATAGCCTTGCACTAGGTTAGCAAAATCCACACTCAAACCATTCAAGATTAGTTGAATAAGTTCACTTTCCTTAATGGAATCTCCTATGTAAGCAAGCTCCTTGTTTAAGTCCTTAACTCTCAACACATATGAATGTCCACTCTCTCCTTTAGTTTGAAAACATTGAAGAATTTGATTCTTCAAGGATAGCAACCTTGAAGTATTCTTGGATTCATATATCTTTTGAAGAGTTTCCCATGCTTCTTGAGCCGAGGTGCAAGCACCTGCCTCTTTCACAAGCTCGTTAGCTACATTCATTTTCATACAATGGAGAGCAACCTTGCACCTCCTTTTGTATTTTGTAGCTTCTTGAGGGTGAATAGGCTCATCCTCTTCCCCACTCACTATATCCTTTAGATATTGTAAAATAAGGATTGATGCCATTCTTAGCTTCCAAATTGAATAACTAGAAGCATTCAATCTATCATGTGAATCCAAAAGATATGCATCCGTTGAAGCCATCTATCTTTAAACACTATCTTGATCTCAAGAATAGATGCAAAATAGAAATGATTGAAAGACTAGATATCCCACTACCTAGGGACTTGAGAAAGCTCAAAACTTGACCTCTCAATAAGATCCTACCCGATCTTAAGCCAAATCAAATCTATTAATGTCAACAACAACAAGCCTAGTTTTGGTTGCCATATACTCTCTCTTTTCAGTTTTGAGACAACATCAAGGTAGATTGTCTCGCACATAGTCGTTGGAGTGTCTTTTGAAACATGAACAGAAAGATAGTTTATTGTACAAAATTTTCCCTAGGGAATTACTATCAACACCATCTTTTGGGTGAGCTATCACTTTCTCCTCAAATTGAAATAGGGCATGTATACTCAAACCTTGGTTAAAAGCATTGAATTTTACTATAAGTACAATAGTTGCTTGAAAGGCAAACTAGCCTTTGGCATGCATTGCAGCTTGCAAATGACAAGCCTAATTATAGCCCTTTAAAAGTTCACTAAGAAATATCACAAGATTATAACCTCATGCATGAAAGTGATGTGTCATTATTATATTTAATGTTTGGAAAATAGAATTCAAGTGGATTTTCTAGAGAAGTTCATATATGGATCAACTTAATGGCCTTGTACCATCAAGTACTAATACATATTAGACATGTGATAAAATCCATTATGTAGAAAGTCTTAATGGGCCATAAAGTTACATAATTTTTTACTTATGAACTTTTCAATTACTTAGGTATCTTCTATCAAAGCGTTTTATCAAGGAACATTAGTCTATTTTTTTGAATATAGCACTTTCACATGTGAGAATGGATTATTAGTGACCTCTTCTCTCGACATTCATCCATAAAATAAGGCATGATAATTATTATGGTGAACCATAGTATCATGTTTCTTATGTAGTAGATGAATTGGACAACATGGCTTTCATGTCCCCCTTCCCTCCGTCTCTCTCCGCATGTATTTTTCTAAGTTAGGTTTGTTTGTTGGTTGCTAAATCATCTAGTAGTAAGACTTTATGAAGGCATTCTAATTTTATGGCAAGATTTGTGATGTTGGGGCCAACTTCTTGACCTTCTATGGGCTATAATGAGCTTGCGAATTATCTTTATGGGCCAACTTCTTGACCTTCTAAGGGCTATAATGAGCTTACGAAGTATCTTTATGTAAAGGGCAAAGCCCTCCGTTGGGTTCTTGAGACCAGCCTGAAGTCCACCCAACGGTCCATGGTAAGTGAGAGAGTGCCAATAACACATTGACACCCTCTCGTGAGATAGTGCTAATGACACACTCATGCCCTCTCACTTTATATGGGTCTTTGGGTGGGCAGTTGACATTTGATGCCTGTGCATGACCTAACAAGATGTAGGTAAAGCCTACTAAAGGGCTTTACCATATGTGAAGAATGGATTTTTTTAAAAGTTTTTTTTGATTCTTGTAATCTCTACAAGAGCAAGTTGCCTAGGTATTATGACCATAATGTCTTGGCCAGGCTTCAATACTCAAGCAGGCCTTTAAAAATTTAAAATGAGTAGTGTGGCGATAAATGAGGATATGCCACTTTTGACACTCGTAAAATCAGTTTTAACATTTTAGCGAAGGAAATGGAGGAGTCTCATAGAATGGAATGGTGGGGCAAAACTTTATACGATACAATTTTCTATGTGCATCTTCTAAAAGATTCCCTCTGACGGTAGAATTGCTTGAGTAGACATCCCTTTCTTCTGGGAAATTTTGTTTTTACGTTTATTTTTTCTTTTGCTGCAGATTTTTTTTACACGCACCTTTTGGGCGGAAGGTATGCATAAAAAAGGGTAACCCTCAGAGGGCGGAACTGCTCTAGGAGGCATCCCTCCCTCCTCGTAAATTTTGTTTTACTTTTTTTCTCTTTTTTTCTTTTGCTGCAAATTTTTTCTACACGCACTTTGAGGGCGTAATTGCTCGAGGAGGCATTCTTTCCTCCTCATAAAATCTGTTTTTACTTTTTTTTTTTTCTTTTGCTACGAGTGTGTGTCAAAAAAGTTCACAACAAACAAAAGAAAAAAAAGAGAAAACATAAAAGCAGATCTTACGAGGAGGAATGGATGCCTCCTAGGGCCATTCCGCAATCCCCGCCCCCCCCCAAAAAAAGAAAAGAAGCCTTGTTTCTTTCTTAATATTAAAAGGCTCTCAAAAAAGTTCTTTCCATGAGATGTAATTTTTCCCAATAACATGGAACTCTCTCCAAGCAACTTTATCTTTTCATTTATAAATGATAAGAAACCATCGAAGTACAAAGGAATGCATGGAGAAAGTATAAAGGACATAAGGCCAATTGAGATAATGTACATCAACTATAATAAAGCAACAACATTAAACTCTTGAGTCTCAAGTTTCAACTCTCTCCAAGCCTGTCCTCACTCACATAAATAAAGGTGGCTTCATGTTTTTTAAAAATTTAATGCTCTTCTAGAATATGGCTGCTCTTATTTTTAGCTCCTCACTCACATAAATAAAGGTGGCTTCATGTTTTTTAAAAATGTAATGCTCTTCTAGAATATGGCTCCTCTTATATTTAGCACCCTGACGGGTGCTGGCACGCATCAGGGTGGGCCAGGCAGGGAGTTTTTTTTTTTGAACTGGTTGCCCTGGTGCCACGTGTCGGGCACCAGGGTTTATCTCATAAGCGAATCTCTGAGATAAACCAGTACCTATATATAACTGAACCCACCTGCTTACTCACATGTGCAGGTGGGTGTGAAGCTGCCCAGTGCCACCTGCCCGGTTCCCGGCGCCACTTGGGCCTGCCCGGCGCCACCCACTTAGCGCTAGTGCCCCTGCCCGACGCCACCTGGGCGCTGCCTGCCTGGCGCCACCCACCTGGGCGTTGCCCGGTGCCCCTTGGGCCTGCCCGGCGCCATTCACCTGGCGCTGGCGCCCACCCTGGTGCCACGGGTGTTGCCCGACGCCACCTGGGCGCTGCCTGCGCCTTTTTGGCCAGCCCCTGGCGCCGCACCCTGGCGCGTGAAGGTGCTAAAATTATGTGGAACCCTAGAATACATTCAAGTGTCATGGGACATTCAAGGCTATCATCATAAATGATGGTTGGTTTCAAAGTATTTTTCAAAGGCATGCCCAAATAATTTATTAAAAGACCCTTTCAAGCATTTAAGATATGTAGCAAATCCTTTTCTTCTATAAAAGTTGACCATATCTTTAATTGTTCATATTCAGAATTATCCCAAGTTCTGAAATATTTTTTATGGTGTCATTTTCCATGATTAAATAATTAATTTGCGTATTTTGTAAATTCTTTTAACCAGGTTGAAGTAAATTCCGTGATTAATAAAGTCACACATAGTATGGTTGGATTACCGTTAGCAGAATGTTCAGTGTGAATTTTACTTGTACTTTAACGTGAAAGGTGGGCGTGACAGCGGCCCTTCAAAAGAGGCCAACTGTGGTCCCCAGACCCACCAGGTCAGCACGTCATCTCTTCGCTGCATAAATGTGACTGGCGCCTGCAGGGCAGATAGGCTGACAAAATTAGCTGGAGCCTGAGGCCTGGCTCTCGTAAATACGATATGCAGTCCACGGGCCAAGGGGCTGCATGTCAAGGCCCAAGGGCCCCTGGCCTGGGGCCTGACCCCTTCTTGAGTCCTCTCGCAGTGCCCACACACCGTGTGGTCTTTGTGCCCGAAACACATGCTCACAAATCTTGGTTAATGTAATGTGGAATCTGTTGGGTTGAGCCAATTTGCACATGAACATTATGAGGTGGGGAGAAAGGGCCATGTTTTAAGTGCAATTGGCAAAATTTGGGCTCACCTCACATATACTTTCATTGCAAAATTTTTGCTTGGGGAAAAGCCCTTGGACTAGGGCTTTCCCATTTGTAAGAACTAATAACTGGGCCCAAGGCTCAATTCTCACTTACGTGGCCGCCTGTGAGAGCCAAGGCTGGGCAAAAAAACAGCCCAAATGCATTAGTTGGGAGCAGTACTGCCACAACAATGCCAGTGCCACAACAATGCCAGTGCTGGGCCCTTCCATGGAACCATGGGCACTAGAGAGTAGAGAGGGAGGTTGTGGAGCACCCACCACCATCACTTGTGGATGATGTCTCCATGGAACCATGAAAGAGCAAAGAAAGATGGGCACTAGAGGAAAAGGTGGTGGAGCACCCACCACCATCACTTGTGGATGATGTCTTGCATTATCACTGCCCATGCCAGTGATAATGCAAAATAAGCTGATCCCATTAATTGTTGCAATGATATTATTATGTGAGTGCTGAGTGCTCGTTTTGCAGGATTGTGGGTAGAATTGGCATGTGACTTAAAACAATACATTAGTTTCACTCTCCAGTAATTTGGAGCTTTCAGTAAAGTATGGTAGGTATTTGAAAAGTGGAGCAAAAAGTTTTTTACGAGCACGGACTGTTACGGGACCGTGGGACGTTGTCGCATTATAGACACCGGCGCATCGCTGGCTGTTTGCTCTACGACATTTATTATGGGTGCAGGACAAAGCCTAAAGGCTGATCGCGACGAGAGATGGAGGCGAAGGGAAAGAAAGAGACCCGCGCACGGAAACGGAATACACGAGCATGCCGAGCATGCGTGAGTGAGAGAGATGGTGGCGAGCGAAGATCCTAGCTGGTTCGTTATCGGTATCCTGATTGCAAGAGACGAGGTGGTCGTGAGGAAGAATGGTCGCGTTATAGAGATTTGGGAGATGATATGGTAGCTTCGTAACGGAGCATTTCTGCTTTAATGCATTCGCGCTGGATGGCACATTGCAGAATCTGGCGTTGAGTGTCTGTAATAATCCAGCTCGAAGGACGTGCTTTACCTCGAGTCTCGGACATTCCATGTTGTTGACAACTCGTCAGCTGTTGACGACGCATGCTTCCTCGTCTGTTCTGTGGTATTATGTGGCATCCGGATGTTTTTGTGAAAGACGTTTAAACGGGTTGGATTCATGTTGGCAGCAGCGAGACTCGAAAAAGCATGAGCGAAAGCAGGCCTTTTCAACCTAAAGCTCCAAGCTCATTGTACTTCTTATATAACCGACAATAGACGGAAATCTGGTTTTCAAGATCCGCTGTCAGTTGCCAAAAGTTAAGTTAACGAGCTGTTTTGCATTTATTTATGACCTACCTTGAAAGCAAATGTCAAATGGCTCAGCAACAATGGAGAGAAGGACTTTTCGGAATAGAGAAGTCATAAACAAAGTTTCTATTGAGCCATGACTGCTGAGGTATGAATCTACTCGTGGAAAAGACTTTTTGGAACTTTTTGAATAACAGAGTCATTGCATTCTTCTTCAGAAATCTATACAGCTAAAGAATGGGGTATGATATAGTTTGCCTTAGCGAGAAGGTGGCTCCTAATCTTATTCGATAGTTTAGACACATGTGAATAACCACTGTTTTAGGAACATTTTGTTTTTCTAACTGTAACATGAAAAGATGAGACTTCTTCGTGGCGAATGTAAAGCTGGTCTTGTGAACCCGACGCATTGCTCGTAAGCAACCTATGTTAGAATAGTTCTTTTTGGAGGATAATGTGAACTGTGAAGGGAGCCGAACATGCTGTTTTGAAATCTCGTATAGTTTGTTGCCAGACGAGGTTTCCATTTTCGTCTTACTTGAAGGGTGTCAGGTGAGAGTCCAATAGTTTCCAAACTGGACGGAGACTTGCTTTTGAAGATAATGCTTCCTCAAGTCTTTTTGCGGTGGTGTAGTCGAATTTCCCGGATTCACCTCGATCGAATGATCTCAAATGCGGTCTACGCAAAAGACATTTTGTAATTTATCTCAGTGACCTTCAATCAACTTGTAAAGTTCGGTGACCAGGAATTGCACTTCCGCACTTTGATGAGTTCAATCCCGTTAGAATAGATGTTTTTTATTACTCACTGGGAGGTTCTAGAACGTGAAGGACTGGATGTATGAATGTCAGTTTTGGATTGGTTATATTGGTAACATGCAAGCACGCCAGATTTCAGAATAGAGTTTTCTTCTAGCACTGACACGCTCATTGATTGTAGGTCGCTACCCGGATTCCTGTGACGTAACAATGCGACATCATGGCTGGGAACTGCCTTATCATCCGCTCCAGGCAAGTTGGCTCCTCTTTTGTTGGAAGTTCTTATGCGGGAGTGGTAAATTATATCGTTATGGTCGCCTTGAAATATTGTTCTTTTGATGCATTTCCCAGTGCCAGGAATGCACAGGGAAGTTAAACACTATTCAAAGCATGCATGTTTTCTCCATGATCAATCGTGACTCGGAAAATCCACGCTTTTAGTAAGTCCTATAGGTGTGTGCTGGACAAATAATTTCAAGCTGTTCAAGGGTTTAGGGCCCGACTGTTAGTTCGATCGCTACAGTGTGTGAAGATGGGAAGAGTAAAATGGAGTCCAAGTGAAGGAAAATTTGCAGCAAAACTTTCAACGCAAATAACTTCCTTGGTATTTGTTTGAATCGAACTAGTTTAGTTCATCTCTTGTAAGCAACTATAGAACCAACGAGTCTTTGAATGTCGACAAGCTGGACTCGTAAGAGTGACAGCCTAACTGAAAGTGGAACAAAATGATTGGGTGGCCCAAGGACAAATTTTCCGTAGCATATCTCGTGACTCGTCCTATACTCATTCATTAGAATTGCACTAAGTTGTTTCATCCTTCACGATTGATGGGACATGTCCTACTAACTTGAGGTTGTCGTATTTTACCAAACATGAAGTGTTAGACTGCTAGAAAGAGCAGATGACTTTTTCAGACTTGACCAAAATTGCACCAAATGTCTTGGTCAGAAGCAGTCAGTTTCTGATGGGCTGAGTAGCTTCTGACAATGCACACTACAGATCAGGTAGCTGTCTCCTTTCTAGTGATTGTGCAAGGCTGCGGATGTCTTTGAGGCTGGCCTTTGTTGATGGTTATTTGATATCTTTGGATGTAGTGATTGAGTACATTTGATACAATGTCAAGAAGGTTTGTTCAAAAAATACTGTTAGGCATTTAATGTGCACAATGGCTTCATATATTACCTGAAATTGCATGTCTTGGAAGAAATACTTTCCTCAGCATGTATATGTATCTTGGGTTGGTAACTTGTTTAACCAATCTTCTATTGGCTTACAGGTCGTGGTGATAGCTGTATTCAGCTCTCTTGCATTTCTTTCTACGTATTTTTTGTTCCATTTGTTGGAAGCAAACTCCTGGAGTACCATGTTATTGCTGTTTTCTCTCCAATGGTATGATTTTCTCCTTGAAATAAGTCTATAAACTTCCATTAAGAAAATTGTGATTATCAACCAGACACCAACTTTTCTATCTATGATGGTTATTCTTGTTGGTGATGTGATTTTGCCTCTTTACTTGTCTTGCACCATCATGTGCAAGCTATGTTACTTTCTGCAGAGCTGACAAACCGTGATTTCACAGTTTCTCTGGCCCCTGATGTTGGTTATGTTTCCTTTTCGTGGCTCCCTGGTTAATGGAACAGAGCATTTCCTGTTAGGAATCCCGCTTACCATTGGCCAAATGATAGAGCAAAGTCCAGAAATGAGAGACAAAGTAGGCAATGTTTTTTTGGTTAGGTTAAAATTCTTTTGTGATAAGTCATGCTCTCAAACAGTTTGGCCATTAATTGTTGTTGTTTATCAATTCTTCATATCCGTTTTAGGCATGACAAACCAACAAACTAAATGAAAAGACAATTGACTCTGCACGGACGAACTTCTGATTATGCTCTGAAAGTTCTAACTTTATACCTAAGGAAGCGGACCCTGCGTCCAAACGCACGTCCGACGCGCGTCCGGGCACGGACGCGCCAGGGGTGCGTCCCGGGGTCCGGGCGTGTCCACTTTTGTTTTTAAATTTTTTTTTTAGTGTTAAATAGCATTAAAAACACAAAAAAATATAAAAAAAATTGGACGCGTCCGACCCCGCATCTGGGGTCCGGACGCGTCAGGGTCCGGATGCTGGACGCGGACGCGGAATGTCCGGCCCGGACCCTCATGTCTGCCCGGGTTTATACTATGCTAGTTAATTTTGCACCCCTTTTGTGCAGGTAATGGCTGTCTTTGTGCTATATGTACGCTGTGCGGCAGTGAATCCAGCAGATCCCGGTGTTGGCTGTTCCAACTTTTATCCCAAAGCTTCAAGCTCTCACAAATTGGAGTCTGTTCAAGATATCGGGACTCATGAAACACAAAGTTGGAAGGAGAACAGCTTACATAAAGCAGTCCAAAATTCAGGATCTCAAGAAGCTCCTGCAGATTCCAAGGTCACTGGCAGGGTGAAAGCCAGAAATTGGTCAGAACTTGTTTGCTTACCCTTTCAGGGTTTCAAGTCCTTGACCCAATGTGCATGTGTTGGACAGAATATACAGCAATCAGTCACTCAAGAGGAGCTAGTTTATTGTGGCTTGTGCAAAGCACAGGTGATCAAAACTGCAAAACTTTCACCAAATTTAGGGAAAGGACTAGAGTCTAGCTAGAAATCCAAATAATGATAAGTGTCTCATTTCCCGAGAGGAATTACATGTGTAAGTGCAGTGATTCACGTATCCGAGTTGCCAATGAGTTTGTAAATGCATAAGTGCAATTCTCCAAGTTTTCTAAGGCTCAAGCTTCCAATGTGTTGGAAAGATGCCGTAACATTTATGGCAAGGTTATTGTTTGCATAAAACAATAGGATTCTTACCTGGATGATGTCAAATTGAGAAATTTGATCGACTGGAATTATGAACTTCGAACGGTCATTTTTTTTGTGTTTCTCATGAATCTTTGATCTCGACAGATCTCTAAATATAGCAAACATTGCCGGGCATGTGACAAATGTGTTGAGGTTTTGATCATCACTGTCGGGTACAATCGCTTACCACAGGACCTCCTTATGAGTCATTGAGTGTTACATTACTTAAGTAGCTTCATCTTTGAGTCTTGTTGGACTACATCACTTGTGGGCTTGAGGATCTTTATGATGCTGTGACTGCTTTTGACTGCAGTGGATAAACAACTGCATTGGAAAGAGAAACTACAAAACGTTCTTCTCCTTAATGACATCAAGCCTCATATTGGTAAGTTTATTCTGACTAAATGCATATTCTGGCTAGTTGTGAGATAGGTTAAAGCTGAGCTTGTTTATTCTCGCATTGAAAGTTTGACCTACAGTTTTGGTAGGAAATATTGATTCAAGATGGACAAGTCAAGTGCTAGCCAAAGTGTATGGGTATGCAAAGTTGATTTTTGTTCAGGGTATTAAGAACTTCCTCTATGATGGATGTTAATACACAAGTTCCATGAATAGGTGGATTGCTAATTCACTTGACTAGAATCTTGTAAACTTTAAAATAACTTTCATTTGAAAGTCGTGGCGAGCATTTACAAAGCAATACACTGCAGTTTTCTTATGGCTGCACATGTAGCTTTCTGATTTAATTGAATATCCTTCGAGGCTTTTCATAGTTTAGCAAACTCAAGAGGTACTTTTGGAAGTTATTGATACATTGAAGTAAACAGAACACTCAGATTGAGTTTGAGTTTTTATTTCCTTGGACAAGTACAAAGACTTATGCATGCTATTATTTTCATATTTTAAGTCAATTGCACCTGACATAGAAGGAGCAAAATTGCTTGTTGCATAGAGAAATGATAAATTTAACTTCTTGTAAAGAAATCAGCGTATGGGGACG
>MU832759.1:0-67169 GCA_029204225.1 Diphasiastrum complanatum
TCTACTGGTCCCTAGCGTGGACACGCTACCCAAGACTAATCATGGGCATGACATTCTTCCCCCCTTATTCAAGTTCTGTCTTCATAACTTAAAACTGGAAAAGTTCCTCCTTAAGCTTCCTTCATGCTCTCAGGAATCGTCATCGTTCGTTCATCCCCTCCATCGAACCAGATGCTCGGTAACTATACGATTTCTCAATCGTTTAGTTTTTGTATACAAGATCTTTTCGGGTTCAAGATGAGATACACCTGATGATTCATCCAATAGGTCCAACTGATCTCTAGATCCAAGATGCTCTCCTTCGCGCAGACTCTTTTTGAGACGACTTACGTGAAATACGTGATGCACTTGCGATCCTTCCGGGAGTCCAATTGGTAAGCTAAGGATCCGATCTTTTTCAAGATCTTAAATAATTCTCTGTATCTAGGGGACAACTTATATTAATGCTTGCCGGTACGCATTACAATCGAATCCTTTGGATTCTCAAATATACTCAGTCTCCCACTTGGAAGTCTCTTGTGATCTTTTCAGATTTGCATAATGTTTGTCCCTATCCTGGGCACTTTGGACATTTTCACGTGCAATCCATAGCATTTCCTGCATATCATGTAGGAAATCTGCTACTTTTTGAAACTTGATCATCCAAGTCTCAACCGCGATTGGTGACCTAGGCTCAAAACCGTGCATAAGCATAAATGGGGCTATAACCGGTAGCCGAATGCTTACTACTATTATAGGCAAACTCAATCAATGGAAGGTACTTCTCCCAAATAGATTGTCATCTGGAAACATATGCTCAAAGCATTTGTTCCATCATCTGATTTGTTCTTTCCGTCTGTCCATTCGTCTCAGGATGATTAGAAGAACCCAAGCTCAGTGTCGTCTCTAGTTTAGCAAACACGGCCAACCAAAAGTGACCGGTGAACTTTGGATCGCGATCACTCACAATATTACTTGTTAATCCGTACAACCTAAACAAAACGCTCCACAAATATTTGAGCTAACTCAGAAGCCTTCGCGGTGGTTTTTACCGGAATAAACGTAGCCAATTTGGTAAGACTGTCGACCACAACCCAAATTGCATTATGTTGTTTATTCGTTCATGGTAACCCAACCACGAAATCCATGGAAATACTATCCCATCTCTTATTAGGGATATCCAATGGATACAACAACCCGCCAACCTTATGGCATTCAGCTTTATTCAATTGGCATTGGTCACACTTGAGCACATAAGATTCTACAAAGGGCTTGAGTTTTGGCCAATAAAAATCCCTTCGTACCAAATCCAATGTATGATGTATGCTGGAATGTCATGCGCATGGTGAGTCATGACATTCATAAAGAATTTTATTCTTAACAACATCCACATCAGGCACACAAACCTTTCATCTCCTAAACAAAAGCCCATGACGGATAGAGAAATTATCAGTACCCTTTATATCCTTCCCCATAGACTGATCACCATGATCATCAGTCCCGCTTGATGAAACTGCTAGAAACCTATTCCAAATTGGTCCAAAATGTGGGCCTGGCTCATAAAGACCTCTCAGGGAGAGATAAAAGTCTGTACTGATCTCAGTGAAGGAAAGTTCATTCACTTCACCAATTTGACTAAGTGCATCAGCCACCTGATTAGATGAGCCTTTGATATACCGCACTTCAAAGTCAAATTCTTGCATGAGTTTTGCCCATCTGGCCTTACAACCTCGCAAATCATTTTGATTACAAAAATACTTTAAAGGTTGATGATCCGTATTAACCACGAATTTATTATCGTACAGGTAATGCCTCCATGATTTCAAAGCATGGATCACCGCAAAAAGCTCTTTTTCTTGTGTGGTGTACTTGACCTAGGCATTGGTTAGTTTCTTACTTTCAAAGGCAACGGGCTAGCCCTCCTGTAAGAGAACAGCTCCAATAGCCGTATCACTTACGTCACTATTAATGACAAATGACAAATCTGGATCCGCTGTTCTCAAAATTGGAGCTGAGGTAATTAGAAGCTTGACTTTGCGAAAACTCTCATCTAATTTCTCATTCCATCTGATAGGAGGACTTGGCCTACCTTTGCGGCTTTCAACATATTGTTGAGAGGTGTAGCAATCTTCAAGTACTCCTCTGCAAATCTACGAAAAAACATAGTGAAACCTAAGAACAACTTAAGTTCACGCACCGTTTTAGGGGACTAGCCATTCCACTACCCAAATTGCATCATGCTGTTTATTTGTTTGCGATAACCCAACCACGAAATCCATGGAAATATTATGTAAAGTCCACCCAACAGAATTCTAGCCTAAGCATACCATACAAAGCAACAACACAAGGAAACAGGTGATGGATAAACCAACCCAACCAAACCTAGATCGTACGGATTTAGCCCCCAAGATATGGATCAATCAGAGTCATGGAAAGAGGAGTCACACTAGTAGCATTTAGCTACTAATCACAAAATCAAGCATACACTAGTGAGAGCCCAGCAGGTATACTTATACCCTCCAAGGCCCATGCACCACTAGTAGTGCACTGTGACACCACACTAGACACCTCTGCAGCCTATCTGGGCCACGTCCCCCAATTCCCTAATGACTCACTGATAGACCCATACCAACTCCACCAGCATGTGTTTAGGCCTACAACCATCCCTTATAGTCACAATTAACTTACGGGTTGTTGGTCTACCGGTCCCTAGCATGGACATGCTACCCGAGACCAGTCATAGACATGACACATAGCTGAAGCTAAAACATCAAGAAATGTTTGGGACATCCTGAACTCACTATATGACGTGAGAGATGTAACTACTAAGTTACATCTACGAAGGAAATTCTTCACATTCAAGATGTCTGTTGGTGATTCTCTTCAGAGTCACATTAACCAGTTTAAGAGTCTCTTGCAATAAATGGCCGCTGTTGGATCAGTCATAGATGATCAAGACGCAATTATGACATTCCTTTCAAGCTTGCCCTCTACATATGAGAACTGGGTGATGAACGTATCGACACACTCAAATCTAACTCTTACCAAAGTTATCACTATGTTGCTGCAAGAAGGTAATTGAAGAAGTCAGGACGTTTTGTCTACTTCCTCCTCTCAGGCTCTATATGTCAACATGGGCTCTGAGCGACAGAAGCAGAAAAGCTCCAAGAAGGCTGCAATGAATCAGAAGCAGACTCAAAGTCAAGCACAATCATCAGATCCACAATCTAAGAAGAAGATGTTTTGCAGGTATTGCAAGTGCAATAACCATGAGATCAAGGATTGCCGAATTCTCCAAGCAAAGAACACAGCCAAGCAACCTGCAACAAGCAAACACAGTTTCATCATCTCCCCAGGTCGAAGTGGACGAAGACGCATTTATGGTCAAAGATCAAAGCGCATTTTTGGATGATTCATGGTTTCTGGATTCTGGAGAAACTCAACACTGACCAATCAATGTGAGATTTTCAACTCCTACATGCCTTAACAGCACAAAGAAATTTGTTCATCTTGGTGACAATAGTACTCACACTATTGAAGGTGAAGGTACTATAAGACTGCGATTTTCAGCATGATCAATTCAAACTACTATCAAAGGTCTTATATGTTCCTAAATTCTCTACAAATCTGTTATCAGTAAGTAGAATCACAGATTTAGATCATAAGGTAGAATTTGAATCTGATCAATGCAAAATTATTGACAGGAGTAACAAGATCATTGCACTCGGCAAGAGGCAGGGTTATTTATATAGATTGGTACATTGTTATTTTTGAGTCTAGTGAGGCCTTGAAAACCTTTGTTCTAGTCAATAAAGCATTACTATGGCATCATCACTTAGGACACTTGAATTATGCATCTGTTTTGAACAGTCCAGATAGTCCATGGTTCTTGATCTCGACTATCCCTCTGGTAAGGTCAATCTCCATGTCTATCATAGCTGTATCTTTGGAAAGCAGGCTAGGATTCCTTTTAGATCAAACCACATGCATGCAGAAAAAGGTCTGTTAGATTTTGTTCATACAAATATATGTGGACCTATGCAAACTTGCAATGACCACTAGGGAATACCCCTAAGATGAGGATAGGAAAACACAAGAGAGATAGTGGAGCAAAACCACCCAACCAATCCTAGATCCCTCATGGAGAATCCTCCTGGATCTAGCCCCCAAGCCATGCCATGTGATAGCAAGAGGAGAAGAGCTCAACAGGTAACCTAGACCAAGTCGTCGACAAAATAATCCCTACCTCAATATATAGAGAGTAGGATCCTGTGCATGAACTCATGCAATCCCCATGCAGGTCAGCTATAAATAGAACATAGATCCTCATGCATATCTCCTACCTATAACAGTCACATGTACATGCACTAATCCATATGTCTCAATTAGAGTGTCTGGATCCTCTCAAGGTCATTAGTCACCAACAGGCCTTGATGTGGAATAAAATCTAGGTGTGACCAATAATCTCAAACACTGGAGGGCCGGTCTATCATATTAGGACTCTTCCATGTCCTTAGCAGAATATGGCCATATCTTCCTCCCTTAAACAGGTTTTGTCCTCAGAACGAGAAAAAAAAACATGAAACTATTCCTTAAGCTTTCACATCTTACCCATGAACCATTATTCTTAGTCTGATCTTTCCATCTGAATAAGTACTCAGAGATGCAACAATTCTTCGATTGCTTGCCTCTACTCCATATGTCTCAATTAGAGTGTCTGGGTCCTCTCAAGGTCATTAGTCACCCACAGGCCTCAATGTGGAATAAAATCTAGGCGTGACCAATAATCTCAAATACTGGAGGGTCGGTCTACCATACTAGGACTATTCCATGTCCTTAGCGGAATATGGCCATAACAAAACTCCTTCACTGCTAGATGAAAAGTATTTCATTACTTTTATTGACGAATTCTCCAGAAGAACAACTATTTATTTCATTAAATAGAAATCAGAGGCTTTCATCAAATTCAGACAATTCAAAGAGCATGTTGAGAATCAAACTGGCAAAAGAATCACAGCACCGAGGTCAGATAATGGAGGAGAATAGATCTCCATCGAATTCGAGTATTGCCTTAACAACGGCATTGAGCAACAATACATTACGTCCTATTTGCCTCAGTCAAATGGTCTTGTTGAGAGAAAGAACATAACCTTAGTTGAATCGACAAAGTGCATGTTATCACATGCGACACTTGCGAAGTCCTTCTGGGCTGAAGCTATTTCAACGGCAACCTATATTCAGAACAAATGTCCTACTAAAAGTCTCTCAAACAAAACACCATTTGAAGTTTGGAGAGCTACCAAACCTTCTTTATTAAACTTATGAGTTTTTGGATGTACTACTTTTGCGCAGATACCTCGTGATCACAGGAAGAAGCTCGACTTCTAGAGTATCAAATGTGTTTTCATCAGCTACACTACTTCAGATCAAGCCTACAAGTTGTTCGATCCCATCGAGTCGAAGATATTCACTAGCCGGGATGTCATCTTCATCGAAGAATAGTTTCAAGGCCTCAAAGGAAAGGGGAGTTTCCATGTAGCCAACCTATCAGATTCTCCTGACGCATTGAACTTTCTAGTTTCTCAGTCGACTATTCTCATTGAAGGTCCAAGCTCTTCTACTTCCGATGAACAACAAATCAACGACGAATCAGAAGATGAGGATGTTGCAGTTCAGCAACTACAATATGATGGAAATGATGAACTTCCTCTATTACCTAGAAGATCTTCAAGAACTAGCAGACCACCTCAAAGGTATATCGACGAGTCTGCAGCCTACCTTGTTCAGGAACCGACGTCTGTCCAAGAGGCACTCAGTAAGCCTGATTCAGATCTCTGGAAAGAAGCTATGGATAAAGAGTATTCATCTCTTATCAAGAACCAGACATGGATAATTGTCAAATTACCTACTAGCAGAAATGTAGCTGATCGGAAATGGATTTTCAAAGTCAAGTACAACACAGATGGAAGCATCAACAGAAGAAAGGCACGACTTATTGCTAGAGGATTTTCTCATGTATACAACGTCGATTACACTGGGACCTTTAATCCAGTAGTCAAGCATTGTTCTATTCGACTTTTGCTATCATTTGCCGCTGCAGCAGATTTGGAAATACATCAAATGGATGTACAGACAACATATCTCAATGGAATTATTGAAGAAGACATTTACATGGTGCAATCCAAAGGTTATATTATCGAAGGTAAACACAATGATGTGTGTAAACTCCATAAGACACTTTATGGCTTGAAGCAGTCTGCTCGAGGATGGTTTCAAAGGATCAATACGTTCCTTATTGATCATGGCTACACACCTAGTTCTTCAGATTCAAAGTTTTACTTCAAAGCAGTGCAATAGTCTTTTATCATTATCACTTTATACATGGATGATACATTGCTTTTTAGCAACAGTATCGATTTAATAAAAGAGACCAAGATAATGCTATCTTCCATATTCGACATGACCGATTTGGGCGAAGCTCATTTTTTCCTTGATATACAAATCCATAGAGATAGAAAACAGAAGTTAATTTACATTACACAACAGAGGTACATCTACAACATGTTAGTCAGATATAATCTAATTAATTGCAAGTTAGCTCTCTCACCAATGGAACCAGGTCTCAAATTGTCAAAGGACCAGTATCCCCAAACAATTCATGAGAAGCAGCAAATGTGTGAGTATCCTTACCATTCTATTATAGGATCTCTTATGTACACCATGATCTCTACCAGGCTAGACATAGTTTTTGCAGTCAGCTCTCTCAGTCAGTTTATGACTAATCCTGGAGTAACACATTGGAAAGGTCTTATCAGAGTCATGAGATATCTTCGAGCTACTATGGACTTTTGCATTTGTTATGGAGTAGTCGGCAACGACAAACTCAATTTAGTCAGTGGTTATACAGATGCAAGTTGGGCAGAGATATAGATGCCCATAAATCTACTTATGGATTTACATTCTTCCTCAACAATGGAAAAGTCACAAGCAACCTTCGATAGTTTTGTCTTCCACTGAATCAGAGTATATTGCAGCCTCTCAAGCTACAAAGAAAGCAATTTGATTGAGGAATTTACTCTCAGATATCAGTCTGAATCTATATGCTCCGACGACATTATTTTGTGATATTCAAAGTGCCATTGCTTTATTAGCCAACCCTAGATTTCATTCTAGGAATAAGCACATGGAATTGAAGTATCATTTCGTCAGAAGCAAAGTTCTCAACAAAGAGGTCAGATTGCAGTATTGTAGAATGCAAGATATGAAAACAAATATCTTTACCAAAGCATTAAGTTTGGATACACATAGAAGATTCTATGTAGAACTAAGTTTGAAGGTCAAGGCATTCAAGGATTCGGATTAAGGGAGAGTGTTGGATTATTTTTCTTCTTACTAATCGACTAATAGGTTTTTAATCCTCATCCATTGTTTATCCAGTTCTATGGATTTTCCCGTGTTCTTTTACAATTTACAGATTTACAAGTATTTTTACACAATCTACAGAAATACATGGAGTTTGACTACAGTGTCGCATTTTCATTCTAGAATGTCACCAGATGCTCCCTCCTTGCAGTGTTTGGGTTTCTTATGGAACTTATCTTCCAACAAGAAACATTTGGACCACGTCTTTAACGAAAGAAACAAGGGCTATACACCTTCCTAGAATTGGGAGTTTTGGTTACCTTTAACCCTTTCATGATCTCTCTCTCTCTCTCTCTCTCTCTCTCTCTCTCTCTCTCTCTCTCTCTCTCTCTCTCTCTCTCTCTCTCTCTCTCTCTCTCTCTCTCTCTCTCTCTCTCTAGGGATAAACTAATGGCATCATACTTAAAGCTAATTACCATGAAACAAACAATAGCTACATCTACAAATATATTCTCTATCTCCAGATATATAACCTACAAAACACTATATATAAGCACTCAAAATTGCAAGTTCAACAAATAAAGAATCAATAATGATACTGCTAGTCCTTGGAACAGGCACTGGTATACTGTCTGGAATGACTCCGCCTATTCTAAGGTCAATTCTGAACCCTCTGATTATTCACTCTTGTCTAATTTTTTACACTCTCTCTCTCTCTCTCTCTCTCTCTCTCTCTCTCTCTCTCTCTCTCTCTCTCTCTCTCTCTCTCTCTCTCTCTCTCTCTCTCTCTCTCTCTCTCTCTCTCTCTCTTATAAGCAACTTCACATCTTGTAAGCCTGAAAGCTGACAAAATGAAACCTAACAACATGAAACATAAAAGAAATATATAACACATAAAGTAAGATACTACAAATCAAAGTAACATGAACCGTGCCTTTAACGGAAGAAAACAAGGGCTACACACCTTCCTAGAATTAAAGTAGCATGAGAGATAAACTAATGGCATCATACGTAGAGCTAATTACCATGAAAGATTAATCTCATGAGAACAAAAGCATGAAACATAAACTAATATATAACATGGACCATAAATTGGTAGCATGATACACACACACTCACACTCACACACAAAGAGGGAAAAAAAAAAACATTATAAAGTGCTAATCAGGACTCCCAAACAATATGGTTATACCCTATTCCAGAATGTCACCACATGCTCCCCCCCTGCGGCGTTTGAGCTTTCTTGTGGAACTTATCGTCCAACAAGAAACATTAGAACCACACCTTTAATAGAAGAAAACAAGGACTACACACCTTCCTAGAATTGGGAGTTTTGGTTAGCTTTAACTCTCTCTCTCTCTCTCTCTCTCTCTCTCTCTCTCTCTCTCTCTCTCTCTCTCTCTCTCTCTCTCTCTCTCTCTCTCTCTCTCTCTCTCTCTCTCTCTCTCTCTCTCTCTCTCTCTCTTCCCCCCCCCCAAATCGTGAAGGGAAGAGTCTATGGCGTGCACCATCCACCATGAGCACTTAGATTATTTTTTATACCTAACTTGCAAAACTCGAGGCTCTTAACTCTTTGCATTTGATTGTCTTTTTGGATCCATTTGATGGTGGATTTTTTGTAATGTGCTAAAGTAATTTTACTAGAAAGGTCACTTCCTAAGTCTTGCTGGAGTGGGACTAACCTTTATTGATGGATTTGTTGGACTCTACTTGTATATATCTTTTGAAAAGCCACGTATACTACTATCAAGGCACCAAGATCAAATAATGGTGGTGAGCATATTTCAAAAGAGTCTTGGAACTTTGGCAAGTGGAAGCAACTCACTTTGTTTTATTTACATGTTTTGGAAAATCTTCTTGTGTAGATGTTGCTATGCAAGTGGATATTGGTTCTCATGGTTTCCATACTGAAAAATAAATGGATCTGGAAAACAAAGTTTGTGAATCAATGACTTTGATGGTCAAGAGGAAGATCAAGAGGTTGGTCTCAAAGGGCTTCAACAACACAAAAGGAAAGACGACAATTTGGAGCTAGTCAAGAGCATCAAAGGAAGGTTATTTGGCAAAGATGTTTTGGATCTATTTTTGCAAGTGTTTGAATACTCAAGTAAGGTCAAAGGAGTAGCAAGGAAGTGTTTTTCAAGTTTACTTTACTTGTTCTATCTCATGTTTGAGCTATTTCATGTGGATGTGTTCGGATGGAGTTCAGATGCGTTCACTAAACACTTCCAGTTGAAACACTCCTACAATCCTCTTGAGGGTAGTCAGGTACTACTGATCTACGTTCATAAAATTAATATAGCATTTGACTTCATTTCAACTGGTGCGGAATTCAAGGGGAACAAGAAAACTTAGACATATTAAAATAAACAGCATAAGCATTCGACATTCAAGATCAGACACAACCGAAAAATGATCTATATTGATTTTCTCTGATTTCTTCAAGGCACTACATGCAAATCCATGCAGTACGTTGGCGTGAGAGAAGCACGGTTCTCTCTTGAGTAGTAGTCTCGCTTTACTAGCGGACAATCGGATCTTCTGATCCTAGACAGAATTGTCTTCTCGCACGCAGGCGGAGCTTCTGTCTGTTTTCGTCTTGATTGCTTACTAGCATCAGACTACTTCTTGTTCTTCTTTTCTTACTTGGTTACACACTGTGTATCCTATTGATATATGTCAAGTATTATTCAGTAAGTACAGTCTCTCTATGCAAATCTAAAATTAGAGTGATTAACCATCTACAACTAACCAGAGAATCACAAGAGTGACAGTTTAGCCACGACCTAGGGAGTATCTGCTGATGCCATGCCATCAGGTCAGATCTCTGTACTTCTGGTACTTGCGTGATCTCTGGTGGTACTCCTTGGAGCGCGAGGACATAACGGATTTTGTTTCCACCATTGGTTTTGTTTACCTCGTTCACCTTTCTCTCGTATAGGACCGCAAGGGAATCCGCGAAACTCTTCGTGTTTTGCATCTTCAGATGTTCGAGTTCACGAACATGCTGGTCTTCGTCTTCGTTGACTTTCGTGTTCGCAAAACTCTTCGTGTTTCGTGTCTTCAGATGTTCGAGTTCGCGAACATGTTCGTCAATCGAGGGGCCACAAGCTAGCAAGGCTTTGTATTCAGAAACACTTTGTTTCTTCAGCTCCCTCTCAAAGCATGGTAGCCTTATGATTCCGAGACTTCTCCTTTGCCTCTCAAAGAGTCCTTTGTCTAGAGCCTTTGCGAAGATGTCAGCAACCATATCTTTCGTTCCGATGAAGGTGATCTGCATCATCTTCTTCTCAATCAGATCCCTGATCAAGTGATACTTGATCGCAATGTGCTTCGTCCTGGAATGGAACACGAGATCCTTCATGAGGTGTATTGCAGAGGTGTTGTCCATCTGCAAGACCAGTGGCTCATTCCTTGTTTCATCTAATTTGTCCAGGAACTACCTTAGCCAAATTATTTCGTTGGCCATCTTTGCGGCTGCTACGTACTCTGCTTCGCAAGACGACTGGGCTACAATGGTCTGCTTCTTGCTGACCTAGAGAACTGCTGCTCCTGATGCGATGGTGCATCCTCCTGAAATGCTTTTACAGTCGTCCCTGAGAGATACCCAGCTGATGTCACTGTAGGAAAGTATTTTGAGACTTGCACCATGACAATAACACAAGCCATAGTCCCTCGTTAATTGAAGATATTGAAAAATTCGTTTCGCAATCTTCCAATGTGTTGAGCCTAGATTCGTGCAGAATTGGCTCATCCTGAATACTACATAAGCAATATCAGGACGTGTGTTGTCTGCAAGGTACATCAGTGAACCTATCAGCCTTTTGTAGGGAGTGAGCTGCATCTGTTCTCTTTCTTCCTCAGTCTTTGGACAATTGTCATTTGTTAGCACCGTTCTTGCGAGCATTGGAGTGTTCGCTCCTTTGTAGTTCAACATCCCAAAATCCTCTAGGATCTTCTGGGTGTATCTGGACTGGTGAAGGTATAACTTGATTTCCTAATAGTCCCTTTCAATTTGTAAGCCTAGGTAACACCTGGCTTCTCCTAGATCCACTATCTCAAAATGTTTTGAGATGTCTGTCTTTACTTCAGCAATTAGCTGCTCACTCCCAATGATTTCAGGGCCTGATCCTTCTTCTTATACCATTGTTAGGCTGATTGCTTTAGACCGTAGATGCTTCTATGCATTCTGCATATATAGTCAAGAAGTGAATTCGAGACAAATCTTGGGGGTTGATCCATGTAGACCTCTTCGTCTAATTCACCATGCAAGAAGGCTGTCTTCTCGTCCACAATGTGGATCCTGAGGTCATAAGCTGCTGCATATGCGAACAACAATCGTAGGGACAAATGTTTGATGACATGAGAGAAGGTTTCAGAATAGCCAATACTGTATCTCTGAGAGAAACCCTTCGCTACTAGTCTTGCCTTGTATTTCATCACACTCCCGTCTAGTCCATATTTGAGTTTGAAAACCCATTTGCATTTGACAGTCTTGCGCTTATGAGGTAATGGCTCCAACTCCCATACCTGGTTCTTCCTCATGGACTCCATCTCTTTGTTCATGGCTTGGATCCATTTGTCCTTTTCTGGACCTTCAATCTCCTCCTCAAATGTTTGTGGTTCGCCACTGAACTCGCAGAATTCTTCTGATGTGAAAGCTGAGCTGCCTGGCACAAATCTTGCTGGCGCTCTTTGTGGTCTTGTCGACTTTCTGGGAGATCCTCCCAGAATAGCTATGCCTTTGCCCTTGTCTACTCTGCTCGGTCCGGAACCATCTTGGTTTACAGGAACTGCGGCAACAGGTTGTCTCTCGAATCTTTCTTCTTCTGATTCGTCGCTCGAATGGGAGACGACTCGAAAATCTTCGTTTTTGTATCCGTCCTCTGCTCCCTATGACGTTGGCGACAGGTCATAGTATTGTCTTTCCAGAACTTCATAGCTAACAGGGTCTTCGTTGGCCATTGTCCTACTCTCGTCGAATTTGACATCCCTCACTGTTTTCACAGTGTTCGTGTCTGGCATGTAGATTCTGTAGTATGACGAATTATTGTCATAACCTACCAAAAACCCTTGCTCGGCTTTCTCATCAAGCTTCTTGCGAAGCTTATCAGGAATATGTGCATATGCTGCACATCCAAATATTTTGACGTGAGACAGGTTGGGCTTTTTACCCCACCATAGCTCATGTGGTGTCGTGTGAGGAACATTAGATTTACATGTCCTGTTCTGGATGTATGCGGCTGTAGCTACTGCTTCAGCCCACAGTGCCCTTGGAGCCTTCGAATAGGCCATCATGCATCTAGGGCTATTGATATATGTCAAGTATTATTCAGTAAGTACAGTCTCTCTATGCAAATCTAAGATTAGAGTGATTAACCATTTACAACTAACCAGAGAATTACAAGAGTGGCAGTTTAGCCACGACCTAGGGAGTATCTGTTGACGTCATGTCATCAGGTCAGATCTTTGTACTTCTGGTACTTGCGTGATCTCTGGTGGTACTCCTTGGAGCACGGGGATAGAACAGGTTTCGTTTCCACCGTTGGTTTTGTTTATCTCGTTCGCCTTTCTCTTGTATAGGACCGCAAGGGAATCTCGTTCATGGATCGTTCGTGTTCGTGAAACTCTTCGTGTTTCTCGTCTTCAAATGTTCGAGTTCGCGAACATGCTTCATCTTCGTTGACTTTTGTGTTCGCGAAACTCTTCGTGTTTCGTGTCTTCAGATGTTCGAGTTCGCGAACATGTTCATCAGTCGAGGGGCCGCAAGCTAGCAAGGCTTCGTATTCAGAAACACTTTGTTTCTTCAGAGCAAATATCCCAATGCTTACATGAATAGTTCTGATTAATGAAGACTATTTGAAGACTGACAAAGAGAGGGAACTTATGCTGCACACACCATACAAGAAGCTGATTGGATCACTAATATATCTTGCAGATAACACACACCCTGACATTGTCTATGTCGTGTTCAGGATGAGCCAGTTCAACATGAACCCATGCTTAACTCACTAGAAGATCGCGAAGCGAATCTTACAGTATCTTCAACAGACAAAGGACTTTGGATTGTGTTATTCTCATGATGCAGGGTTCCAAATGCACTCCTACAATGATGCCAGTTGGGTATCACTCAAAGACGAATGTAAAAGTGTCCGGAGAGGACACACCATTGCAGCAAGTGCAGCAATTCTCTGGGTCAGCAAAAAATAGACCATTACAGCTCAGTCATCCAGCAAAGCAGAATATGTTGCAGCCGCGAAGATGGCCAATGAAATCACTTGGCTCAAATAGTTTCTTGACGAACTGGGTGAAACGACTAATAAGCCTCTCATTTTACAGATGGATAATACATCTGCTATACACCTAACAAAGGATCTCGTGTTTCACTCAAGGACAAAACACATTGCAATCAAGTACCACTTGATAAGGGACCTGGTTGAAAAGAAAAAGCTGAAAACCACTTTCATTGGGACGAAAGAGATGGTTGCTGACATCTTGACAAAGCTCTTAGATAAGGGAGTGTTCGAAAAGCAGAGGAGAAGTCTTGGAGTCATAAATCTACCACACTTTGAGAGGGAGCTGAAGAAACAAAATGTTTCTGTCTTCAAAGCTTTGCTAGCTCTCGACTCTCTGCCTGCCGAAACCCAAAGAGTCTACCCATAGAGTGTAACTGCCAACTTAATGGTTTCAGCTGAAGACCTCAAAGACGAAGGAGAAAAGTTCACGGATAGGAGGATGTTGTAAAGCTACCTTACAAGCTTTACTGTCGGCGCCACTGACGCCAGCAGCGCCCCTGCTGCTCTCGGCGCCACCGGCGCCGGCACCGCTCCCGGCGCCACTATGACCAGAATCCAGCCGGCACCAAGTTCCTATGGCTGAAAATCTTTGATCGGTTCTAGCGAAGTCCAGAGAGCTCAGATCGATGTGCAATCACCTCACAAAATCTAGGCATGATTAAAGGAAGCCTGGGGATCAATAAATTTTAGAGAGAGAAAATGACTTTCTAGAGAGAAAATCCTAGAGAGAGAAAATGTGCTTTACCAGCCTGGGTAGAGTACTTGGTATGAGGGGAGGTGGCGAATCCCACCAATACTATAGGGGAGTGCAGGTTGCGACTCAGGGCGAGCTCCAACCAAGTCTCAGCCTCCCTTGCTGGAATGTTGTCTTGGCACTCGCCTTGGCATGCTAGCGCCCCGTAGACTAGGGTCGGTCACACACTTGAAATGTAACCTTCTTAGATTTATCAATAAAGTGGGATTTTACTCAAACTGACTCTGATTACCTTCTGGGTTTCAGTATTCGGTAAAAGCGCCAGTTGTAAGGCCGCTTCAAACTTTTTAATTTGGCACATAGCTGGGGGTCGTATCCCGGGACGCAAGCGGTATGTCGTCGAGACCATTCGGTCCGTGTCGCCAGCGGTATGCTGTCGGGACCATTTGGTCCAGGAACTGGTTGTCTCCATATCTATCGCAGCTTGTGGTTCTAAGTATTCCTTGTATGAACGTGAATGGGTTAAGCTCTTGGGGAACAGGCTCTAACCTGTCGGCTGAGTAGGATGGCTTGCTTGGGTGGAAGTTACCTATTTATGGTTGTTCATTTTTCTCTTATAGATTTATATCCATCCAATATAAATTAATGGGAGCCAACTGGATCTCTTGAAGGTGTGTTAGATGTAGTACATACTGATATTGGACAGTTGCAATATAGAGGTAGAACTACAAAAGATCTTGCTTATTGTGGAATTTTCTTTTATGAATCTATGCACATTCCTGATATAAATGAAGATTTTGGACAAATAATGCCAATTTACATTACCTAGTTTTGGAAGTGATGAATGGGTTACTCGAGATGTTGCAGTTTCAGAATCATTTCGTTGCAAGCTATATAATGATGTAAAAAATTCATTAAAGATAAGCACGAGATCAAAAGTAGTCCGATTAAGTTGGTTTATTTCTTTGAATATATTTGTGGATTTCATTTCAAGTGTCAATGTACACAAAACTCCAACGATGTTTGTATGCAAAAATTTATCGGATAGTTTATTATCTGAACTTATGGATGAAGGCTGGGACAAAAAATCAAATGGAGATATAGAACGCAGAATTGAAATGTCTTCCATGTGTCTTCATTTTTCAATAGAAAAACAAATGTTGAGCCTAATATGCTTTCATTTTCAAAGATGGAAAAAGATTAAAAGTCGTAGGTGACACTCAATCAAGACTTTGAAGCCAGTGGACACTCTGAATGAAAGAATATACAATATTGCTCTTTTGACTTGTGTTGGGGTGGAAGAAGATTGGAATCTGAATTACATCACAACTAAATACATTGGCACTTTGCCACTCACATAAGACGAGGTCAATTTTGGAGCTTGTCATGTTCGCGTGGCAACTCGTGTGGCAACTCACATGGCAACTACGTGGCAATGCGCATGGCAACAGACATGTGGTAGAGCCACATGTGGCACAGCCACGTCGACACATTTTCCGACCGGAACAACCTCGCCCGCGGCCTGAGAAAGATGGAAATATATGAATTTCAAAATTGAATCCCACCTCCAGCCAGGATTTCACCGACAGGGTCCACGGAAAATTTTTGGTGTGGATGTGCCACACACATGGCTGAGTTATGCAAAAGAAAAATGTCAAAATTCGGTTAAATATCAAGTTCGCGTGGCAAAACTCCCCTATGTGTATTGTGCATCAGGCGAAAACTGTTGCTCCTACAATAGGATATACCTTCAGACTTCATATTCATTTTCCAATGGTAAACTCGTATAAACACTTTACTCTTTATGGATATTTCATTCAAAAATTGCTCATATAATCTTTATACTGAATTTAACATACTTTGTGTTGAATTTTTGCAGGTATGTAAAAGACATGAGCTCGAGATCAAATGCAGAGTGATTATCACCACAATTGTTTTGTGCTTGCCATGTTAGTTGACTTTGTACTTGCTAGTTTCTGAATTCAATCCAGTTGTCTTATTGCATTCAAAATTATGTCAATATGACTGTATGCTTCTCCAATTAACTACTCTGTGCATTTCTGCCACTTTACTCTCGTATAGAGTCTAACTATCTTATGCTTTCGCAATCATATTTATGACTTTGTGTTTTACTACATAATCAAACTTATCGATTAACGACTTCGAAGTTAGAATCTTGTAGAACCACCTAAGTCATTTGAGTCAGCATCCTAATTCGAATCTGATAAGCTTACTTTATGCACCGAGGAAAAACGCTCATTTCTGCATAGCCCATCGATCCGATCCTTCATCAAATCTTTTAATGTTTTTTGAATCCCCCCAATAGCCATTTTGTTCCAAATTGTTCAAAATTGTCTAAACTCGCTCCTACTGGCAAAAAACACATTTATGATTATGATGACAATGTCCAAACATTCTCAAAACAATAGCCAAGACATTTTCAAAATGTGAAATGCCCTTCGCCACATAATGCTAGTTTCGGCCTCTTTGAAGGGGAAAATGACTTTCGACATCCACTGAGCACTTTCTATGATGGAAATCACTTTGTTTTTGGGTACCATACTTACAAGTACAGTTCTGTTGCCCTTTGTTTGAAGTCCATAGCCCTTCGCTTGGTCAAAAACAACTTAAGGACATGAAATTAGGAGTTTTTTTGTGAGTTTTTAAACTGTTTCTTCATAATGAAGAAATTTCTCATTTCAAATGAATCTATACTTCAAGGTCCCTTTCAACTTAAATTTGTTGAAGTGTATTTTGCCTTTCATGGGCCTTCAGGCTGGAAACCATCCAATGGCTAGCCTTCAATTCATCGGCCCTTATTGATCCAATCTTTATCTTATATCGGGATTTTTTTTGTAAACCCTAATCCCAAAAGTAAGAAATGCAAAAAATGCAACTTTCTTGAGCTTTTATGAGTCTTTCTCTATGATTCCTCTTGTTGATTCTCACCCCCCCTGAGGTCATCCAATTAGAAGGTTTTAAATGAAATTGGTGGCATGCAATTTAGTACAATAACAACCACAAATAGCTCACAACTTTCGTCTTGAAAATCACTCGCTTCAAAAAGTTGGAAAATTTCAAAAATTTGTAAATTTCACCAATTTCCATCTTGTAATTGCCATGGCTCAATGATAGTGCCTTGAAAAAAGCTGGATGCTTAATATGATTTCTTAAAACACCGAATTGACAACTTGTTCACCAAATTATAGACAATTTTTCGAATTTTCTTAGAATTCGGTTCCTGATAGTCGTAGAGCTGCACTTGACCAAGACTTTGATACCATGTGATCGATCGATCTTGCACTTTATGCTAGGAATCTAAAACAAGCTATCCATCAATCAAATTCACAAGAGCTGAAAGAAATTGCACACCACCCAATCAACCCACGATGAGCTGTATATTCAAAGAGAGAGAATAATACATATAAAGACATTCACCTTTGTGGGAATTTTGTACAGGATGTGTGTCTTGACTTGGTATCTATACGTGCCTTAAACTTGGCACTCATACACATTGCATGGACATATAAAGTGGAAAAAACTGCTAAAATAAAAATACATATCTAGTGCCTAAATAAACAAGACTTATATTCTTAACATAAAAGATTCACGCAAGCATGCAATAAGTGAGTGAGGTGTGAGTGTGGACAGGGACATGCCCCTTAAGCAAACTCTATTAGTCTCATTTTTGCATCATGTTAATTCTCGAATTGCCAATAATTGCATGTTGGACACATAGATTCCCTCCACCAAACATAAAATCATAGTAGGCGCACTTTTACAATGTCAATTTAGCCAATTCTCTAAATAGCATGGATGGCAACAGTACCACTATAGGCTACAGGAAGAGCCTTTGGGTTTTCACCTAAGATAAAAAAATGTTACTTTTTGTTAAATAAAGAAAAGTGTTGCTACGTTGTGGAACCGTCAATGGTTAGCCCCAGCCGATTTCCGGATTCCAAGCAAAACTGGTAGGTTCCATGATATGTAGATGCAAAGGGGTTTCCAATATTGGCAACCCTTGAATTCCCATGTGCCACACGACAATGCTTGTTTGAAACTATATTATGTTGCACTTGCATAGGTAACCTTTCCAAGTTTATCATCCCGAACATACACCTGGGAGGCATCACGTGTGTGCAGAATAGCATGATAGCTTCTAGATAAGTTAACATACCTACTAGACTTGGTTAATACTTCACCAAGTAAAATTAAAAAATGTGTAAAATGCATGAAGAATGGGTGATGACATGTGTAGTAAAGTAGATTTGGGAGAATGGGTGGCATGCTCTAATGAAAGGACCACATCCTTCTAACGAGGTACGTGCCCCGCCCAAACGAGGGGCTACGACGCTGTACTTTCCTAAGCATTGAGTACGAAATCAAGCCCCATAAAGTTGACGACAAAACGTGCTTAGGAAAGGAATGCTTGATTTCGTACCTTGCAATCGACATAGCCAGTCCCCCCAGCTTCGGTCATCTCCGTGCTCGAGGCAATTATTTCCTTTCAATCATAAACAGATCTTTTGTGACCATAACTTATGCAGTTAGTGTTCCGATATAGCATATAGCTATATCTCAACTATATGCAAGCCAGATCCTAAGAGTGGTGAATTTTTTTCGAACTGTGTCCTGTGACATTACATTACATACTCACTCTGATCACTCTTCAGGCCACAAACAAACTACCAATTCGAATTGACCGAAAAGGCTCAGCATCCTGAGAATCCCTATCTTCCATTGTATTGTCAGTATACTAGGCAATATAAATCTGCAAGGTACAGCATCGCAAGAACCAATAGTTTCTCACTCATTTTATTTTGTTACACGGTGATCACTGATCAGTAGTCTTTGATGAAAGCTATGAACCCCCCAGATAAACCCGACGGCGGTTCGAGCAGAAAACGAATCAGATCTACATCATCAATCGACCTCAAAGCAATGCCCGAGGAAGCTGTGGGTCCCGACCCAGGTGATTCCTCTCTTAACGTACCTCGAACTCGTGATAGCTGTAACGGGAAGGCTCCTATGGATCCGGAGGTCGACGAACATACACGACACCGGGGGCAGGATGAAGCCCATGACGATGAAAGATCTAGATCAGGCGTTAGAGAACCTGCATCCGCTCACGAGCTGCCAGCGGCGGAAGAAGAGGTCCATATCACTGGTCATGTCGTAACATATAAGCATACTCGAGTTTCCGAGGCAGATGCCAGGGTGATGCGAGAGTACGCTACAGGAATCTTCACGGTGGATCCAGTTGGACGTGGCGAGTTGCGTCAAAGAACATTTGAACTGCTACCCCACGAAGACATCTGTGGCATTACTGATAATATCTTGAATGTGCCGATAGTGGATTACATATTCAGAGTACCTTCTGAGCGCCTTTTGATTGTGAGATTCAAACACCCGCTTGTGCAATCGCTCACATCTACATTGTTGCCCGATGGGAGTAGGCGATGGAGTCTGCGGCTCGAATATCGGCTGCGGTACATCAACGGGCCGCTTACGCGTCCCCGGGTGAATATTTACGAAAGGCTCTGCAGCGCTTTCGTCTTCAATCCAGCACACAAGGTGAGACTGTTCGTGTTAGAAGTGGAATTAGTCTTCCACTATAAGCAGCAATCAGAACTTCCCAAGCCGCAGCCGTTTCCTCCAGGCGAGAGGGTGACAGCAACACTGCGTCGACTTCGTTGCCAACCTATCCATCCCAAGCACAAGGACTTGACATTTTTGCGTCTTCGTTGCCAACCTGTCCATCCCGAGCAACCTCTCCGTCCCGAGCACAAGCATTCGACATCTTAGCGTCTAATTCGTTGCCAACCTACCCATCCCGAGCACAACGACTCGACACCTTGGCGTCTTCGTTGCCAACCTATCCATCCCGAGCACAACGACTCGACATTTTGGCGAGGGCTCGTGGCACTGCACAGCCTGTAGATGGTGGTAGAGCTGTATCACTGCCAAGTAGGGGTCATCGCGGTGGCCATGCTGGAGGTAGACTGGGCAGTGGTCATGGAGGTGGAGGTAGAGATGGACGTGAAGGTGGAGATGATCCGCCTGCCGCAGCTCAAGGTTACCGCAAAGGTGGATAAAGGTGGACGTGACAGTGGAGCACGTCGTTGAGGAGCAGCAGCAGGGAGAGGAGGAGACTGATAATGTGGCGGTGATCAAAATTAACGAAGGTGGTGGTGGCCGGCGGTTGTGACTCGATCCCAATTCTTTGAGAACAAAACAAAGGCTCTCCGCAGCAAAACATTTGTGCATAGCCAAGGCATTAAGCTGTTTAGAGCTTTATTCTTAGCACCCTATTGTTATGTAATATGTACATCAGAGCTTTGATTCAACAAATTTCAATGTCATAATTTAAAGCTAACACAAAACTCTCTTTCAAAACATAAAACGGTTTAAACTAAAACTACCTTAGCACCCTATTGTTCTGTAATATGTACATCAGAGCTTTGATTCGACAAATTTCAATGTCATAATTTAAAGAAAGCTAACACAAAACTCTCTTTCAAAACAAAAATGGTTTAAACTAAAACTATGTTTCAAACTGTAGATCTTTGATCATTTTCATGAGACGTGTCCAATTTTCTTTCTATGTTTGTCTCTCTTATTCAATGAGTGGGGTAGAACTCTTATACCTTAAAAGAGGAAAGGAAATAAGATTTTCACCAACATGTCACTTCTTGGATGACACATACAATGGCACAAATAATGTCTCATAAAATATAAGAGCCTTTGAAACACTCCAATTTAAAAATGATGTATTTGAACATTATATTAAAATAATGAAAAAAGATCCGGGAACCTTTTAATGCAACTTGTATATTGAATCTTAATGAGATGATTGTGAAATTCAGCCTAAAACACTCTCTCTCTCTCTCTCTCTCTCTCTCTCTCTCTCTCTCTCTCTCTCTCTCTCTCTCAAATGTTTGTAATGCCCACATGCAATATTGCTAGTTGAAATGAGGGAGCTGAATTTCCATCCAAGTTGCACTTTTTAAATATGATAATTGATCATCTAAGTATGTTAAACATTAAAACCACTCAAGCAAGTGATTTAATGACATGAATGCTTCTTGGTTTCCAAGGGGAGGCTCGAACCTGGGACCAAAGAAACTTTGGATGCCAAGCTAACCAGTTGAGCCAACCCCGTTGGGTTAATGACATGAATGACATAGGCCATGCATACATGACAAGTCCAATATCAATAATGTGGGGTATGTACTAGGTTTTGGACATGATGACTTCTTCTACAAGTTACTCAATCCATTCCTTCCCAGGGAATAGACTTTGGGACATCTTGTATGAAAACTTTCTACATATTAGCAACATGTTAGCCATAACATTGGTCGTTCAAATAAGTACAAAACATATCTATATGATACTGACATCTTAGCCACAATATGGCTATTTAGCTTAATGCACGATAATGGACAAATGGCTTTTTCTTATTTAGCAAAATATAGAGCAGTGGTCAACAAGTCTAAGAAAATTCAAATTTCACATGTTTACTTCATCTATGATTGTCATCCTATGTGTATGAAATAAACTAATTATGTGCTCAAAACTAGAACAATTGAGTTTTTTCAATTCTTTGGCTTTTGTCAATCATTGCTTTTTTCGGGTGTACTAATATGTGATGATGTATTGATGAAAGGTTTTGTAAAAAATGCAAAGAATCTAATTATGTATAATGCCATTCATAATAATATGAACTATATGACCATACCAATGCAGTATGCAATAGCTCATAAGAAACATATGAGTACGCTGGCTTGTGTTTCGTGTAAGGCAGCTGATCAATGAAGGAACTGTGAAAGTTGAGTCTTGCATGAGAGACTTGGTATTTCGAACAGACGCTAAGGGACAGTTCGCGTTGAGATCGGACTAGTGCAAACTCTGGGTGCATGTGTCTGATTCAAAGAGAGCTACTTGAAGCCAAGCTCGATGTACACTTCTTGTTTTGACTGTGAGGCAACTGACCAGTGATGGAATTGTGAAAGTCAAGTTTTGCGCGACGGACATGGTGCTTCAAACAAACGCGAAGAGATAGTTCGGATGCGGATCAAACTGGTGCGACCCTTTGGCTTTCCACGAGGTCAATGGTTACATTTGGGCTGATTCAAAGACCTATTTCAACCTAAGTGCAAGGTGCATTGCGGAGTACTCAATCTTTGCCTACCTTAAAGAGCCAAGATGGAAAATTATCAAGATCAGGCTGGGACAAGGAGAGAAATCAAGGTGCAGAAGCAACAAGGCACGGAGTGGACCATAAAGTGGGCAATCAAACGATAAATCCTTCGGCTCAGGGAGCCTTGATACTTGTGCAGAACTGAACAAATCTGGTGCTCAGGGAGCTCAACACAAAGTGCATCAAGGACAAATCAGGAGCTCAAAGGAGTTCCAAAGTCGAAAGTCAAAAGCGAAGGGGCGAACATTTCAAAGAAAGGCCTCTGTCACCAGTTAATAAGGTTCTCTGTCACCATATCAAATCTACGCTTTTCCCAGACAAAGATATATTTTCAAGTTATGTAATCTTTCAGTACAAAGAGTTGAGCCTCCGACTTGTGGTGTGCCAGATTCAATGTTAATAAAAAGTGGCCAGTAAACTGAGTACTGTGCCAAGTAGCTTAAAT
The DNA here is from genome assembly GCA_029204225.1 of Diphasiastrum complanatum. NCBI lineage: Eukaryota > Viridiplantae > Streptophyta > Lycopodiopsida > Lycopodiales > Lycopodiaceae > Diphasiastrum > Diphasiastrum complanatum. The sequence continues at coordinate 22,977 of MU832759.1, forward strand.
GTATAATTATTTTAATTGGGAGACACCTTTACTTTAATCTGACATCTGATGAGACATCAGATTCCATAAAGGTGGGGTGGATGTTGTAAAGCTACCTTTACAAGCTTTACTTTCGGCGCCATCGGTGCCAGCTATGTCCTCGACGCCAGGAATGCCCTTGCTGCTCCCGGCGCCAACGGCGCCGGAGCCATCCCGGAGCCACTGCGACCAGAATCCAGCCGGCACCAAGTTCCTATGGCTGAAAATCTTTGATCGGTTCTAGCGGAGTCCAGAGAGCTCAGATCGATGTGCAATCACCTCACACGATCTAGGCATGATTAAAAGAAGCCTGGGGATCAATAAAATCTAGAGAGAGAAAATGACTTTCTACAAAGAGAAAATGCTAGAGAGAGAAAAACGTGCTTTACCAGCTTGGATAGAGTGCTTGGTATGAGGGGGGGGGCGAATCACACCAATACTATAGGGGAGTGCGGGTTGCGACTCAGGGCGAGCTCCAACCAAGTCTCAGCCTCCCTTGCTAGAATGTTGTCATGGCTCTCGCCTTGGCATGCTAGCGCCCCGGAGACTAGGGTCGGTCACACACTTGAAATGTAACCTTCTCAGATTTATCAATAAAGTGGGATTTTTCTCAAACTGACTCTGATTACCTTCTGGGTTTCAATGTTCGGTAAAAGCGCCAGTTGTAAGGCCGCTTCCAAATTTTTAAGCTGGCACATAGCTGAGGGTCGTATCCCGGGACACCAGCGGTATGCCGTCGGGACCATTCGGTCCGTGACGCCAGCGGTCTGCTGTCGGGACCATTTGGTCCAGGAACTGGTTGTCTCCATATCTGTCGCGGCTTGTGGTTTTGACTGTTCCTTGCATGAACTTGAATGGGTTAAGCTCTTGGGGAACGGGCTCTAACCTGTCAGCTGAGTTGGATGGCTTGCTTGAGTGGAAGTTACCTGTTTATGGCTGTCCAGTTTGGCGTGGCACCAGGCTAGCTTCCAGCGCTCGTGACGAAGCTTTCAGTTGGTTAATTCTGATGTAAGTCAGACCGCTTGCTTGGATTGGATGTTACTCATTTGTAACGAAGCTTCGAGTTGGTTAAGTTTGATGTATGTCGGGCGACTTGCTTGGAGGGAAGTCACCCACATCGGGACCCCCGATCTGGCATGGCGCCAGGTTGGATCTCAATGTTGGTTTTCAGGAACTTCAAGTCGGTTGAGTCTGATCGTTATTGGCGAGTTGGCTGCTTGTATGTCAAGTGGGTTTGGATGGCAAGAGTTGAAGGCTGAGAAGCTAAGTCGTGGTTCCCGGCTCCCTTTGGGATGCCTGCGCTACATGTAAGCACGGTCAGTTCTCGCAGTTCGGGCCTAGCGCTGTCTGCACGTAGGACAGATCACGCAGTGTGCTGCCATTAGGTTGGTGTAAGCACGGTCTGTACCTTGTGGGTTGCGGAGCGACATATTCGAACTGTACGGGTTAACCATTGATACAGAGATGCTGCTCGAATTCGGGTGTAAAGCATGGGTGGTTAGCTGCCGGTGCGGGATAGCTGCCGATCGTTTAGCTATAAGGGCTATCGACCAAAAAGTGGTGGGGCGTGACTGAGGCAATGTGCTGCTTAATGGTGAAAGCACGGATAGTTGGAGGGGTGTTCTTTGTGGGCTGATTCTGTGATCGATCTGTATGGGCAGTCGGTCTTCATTTTAGATGGCCACCTTCGGAACTGAAAGTCACTGAGCATGGTTGATATCCAGTTATCAGTTGGGTTTTTCCTCAAAGGGGAAAAGACTAGGATCCTCTTCAGAGATTGGCAACAAGTTGGATCAAGCCATAATCCTAGCAGATGGGAAGCAAAGTGTTGGAAAGGCTTTTTGTTTGAAGAACTCTACTCTAAGTTCGGTCAGCTGATATTATAAACAAGAGGGGAACTATCACACACACCTCTCTCTTGGGGCAAATTTTGAATGAAAAATGATTAAAACAGGGGCAAATTCAAGGTGACCTAGCCAAAGTCACACGAGGAGACTGGCGAACTTTGGACCTAATAGGTTGACAAGTTTTTGTTGCGGAATGGAAAGTTTGTTATAGGCTTTCTTTGGACCAACAATGATGAGGAAACATATGAGTACGATCGCTTGTGTTACGTGTAAGGCAGCTGATAAATGAAGGAACTGTGAAGGTTGAGTCTTGCATGAGAGACTTGGTACTTCAAACAAACGCGAAGAGATAGTTCGTATGCGGATCAAACTAGTGCGACCCTTTGGCTCTCCACGAGGTTAATGGTTACATTTGGGCTGATTCAAAGAGCTACTTCAAGCTAAGTGAGAGGTGCATTGCGGAGTACTCAATCTTTGCCTACCTTAAAGAGCCAAGAAGGAAAAGTATTAAGATCAGGCTGGGCCAAGGAGAAAAATCCAGACGCGAAAGCAACAAGGCACGGAGTGGACCATAAAGTGGGCAATCAAACGATAAATCCTTTAGCTCAGGGAGCCTTGATACCTGTGCGGAATTGATCAAATCTGGATCTCAGGGAGCTCAACACAAAGTGCATCAAGGACAAATCAGGAGCTCAAAAGAGTTCCAAAGTCAAAAAGTCAGAAGCGACAGGAACGAACATTTCACAGAAAGGCCTCTGTCACCAACTAATAAGGTTCTTGGGTTTTACGTAAGCGATATAAAATCTACGCTTTTCCCAAACAAAGAGATATTTTCAAGTTATGTAATTTTTCAGTACAAAGAGCTGAGCCTCCGACTTATGGTGTGCTAGCTTCAATGTTAATAAAAAGTGGCAAGTAAATTGAGTACTGTGCCAAGTAGCTTAAATGTATAGTTATTTTAATTGGGAGACACCTTTACTTTAATCTGACATTTGATGACGACATCAGATTTTATAACGGTGGGTGGATGTTGTAAAGCTACCTTTACAAGCTTTACTTCTGGCGCCATCGGCGCCAGCTATGTCCCCGGCGCCAGCAGCGCCCCTGCTGCTCCAAGCGCCAACGGCGCCCGCGCCGCTCCCAACGCCACTATGACCAGAATCCAGCCGGCACCAAGTTCCTATGGCTGAAAATATTTGATCGGTTCTAGTGGAGTCCAGAGAGCTCAGATCGATGTGCAATCACCTCACACGATCTAGGCATGATTAAAGGAAGCCTGGGGATCAATAAAATCTAGAGAGAGAAAATGACTTTCTAGAAAGAGAAAATCCTAGAGAGAGAAAAACGTGCTTTACCAGCTTGAGTAGAGTGCTTGGTATGAGGGGGGGTGCCGAATCACACCAATACTATATGGGAGTGCGGGTTGCGACTCAGGGCGAGCTCCAACCAAGTCTCAGCCTCCCTTGCTGGAATGTTGTCATGGCTCTCGCCTTGGCATGCTAGCGCCCCGGAGACTAGGGTCGGTCGCACACTTGAAATGTAACCTTCTCAGATTTATCAATAAAGTGGGATTTTCCTCAAACTGACTCTGATTACCTTCTGGATTTTAGTGTTCGGTAAAAGCGCCAGTTGTAAGGCCGCTTTTAAAATTTTTAACTTGGCACATAGCGGAGGGTCGTATCCCAGGACGCCAGCAGTATGCTGTCGGGACCATTTGGTCCAGGAATTGGTTGTCTCCATATCTGTAGCGGCTTGTGCTTCTGAGTGTTCCTTGCATGAACGTGAATGGGTTAAGCTCTTGGGGAACGGGCTCTAACCTGTCGGCTGAGTTGGATGGCTTGCTTGGGTGGAAGTTACCTGTTTATGGCTGTCCAGTCTGGCGTGGCACCAGGTTGGCTTCCAGCGCTCATGACGAAGCTTTCAATTGGTTAAGTCTGATGTAAGTTAGACTGCTTGCTTGCAATGGATGTTACTCGTTTGTAACGAAGCTTCGATTTGGTTAAGTTTGATGTATGTCGGGCGGCTTGCTTGGAGGGAAGTCACCCACATCGGGACCCCCGATCTGGCATGGCGCCAGATTGGATCTCAATGTTGGTTTTCGGAGCTTCAAGTGGGTTAAGTCTGATCGTTGTTGGCGAGTTGGCTGCTTGTATGTCCAGTGGGTTTGGATGGCAAGAGTTGAAGGCTGGGAAGCTAAGTCGTGGTTCCCGGCTCCCTTTGGGATGCTTGCGCTTCACTAAGTCGTGGTTCCCGGCTCCCTTTAGGATGCCTGCGCTACAATACTTGGCATACACCTATTTTTTCCACGCCATGCAATAGTACCTGCCCTCTTCTTTTGGTCGAGATGGATAAGTTGCAAGTAATGGATCTAGCGAAGAGTTTTTTACCTTAGCTCCCCAGGCAGATGCTAGTGCAATGGACGCCACTGATAGCATCACGTTTATATAAAGACCCATCTCACTACAGTGCACTTAGAAAATATGTTCATCTTGAATGAGTGTAGAGCTAAAAAAATCATCAAAAAGTTTTGAAGAAATCTCTACTGCACTAAAGAAAACTGGGCCGGCGATTCTTCAGCTTCTCCGCTAGAAAGTCTCCTATTCTAAAAGAAATGTTGTATATTTTCTGAAGCACAACTCTGAAGCTTTCTAGTTCTTCAAGAAATACAAAGAAAATGCAGAGTTGCAGACATGCAAGAAAATCAAAGCTCTTAGGAGCGACAATGGCATTGAATACATCTCAAATGAATTCAAGGATTACTGCACAGCCAATGGCATCGAGTAGCAGTTTGCTGCTTCCTACTCTCCACAATCAAATGGACTAGCAGAAAGCTGGAAGAACAAGATGTAGGAAAGATAGTAATTATTCTTCCACAGAGAACACGATGAGAGTGTGAAGAAATCAAAATAATATCAGTGTCTTCAATCGGATCTGTATCTGATCTATTTACTAATAGAACAATATTAGCTCTGATTGAATATGCGTGTGAAAATTATATGCGAATATAAAAGACCACAATTTTAGAAAATAAGAAACTATTGATCAAAAACAAATTTTTATAACTCTGAATCTGAATCATCAATATATATCTCTTGTTGTCTTATCTCGCTGTTGTGTCTCTGATTGAGTTAGTTACAACAAGTAGTGCACATGTATTTATATTGCTACAGAATAGGTCTTTTGGCCTTTTATTCACGACAGATGACAATTCTTGAGCTTGAAGAAAAAATCTTAAATATTTTGCGAACAGTTTTGTGACAGGTGAGCTTGAAGAACTACCTTCTGGTTCCAAGATCGTAGTGATCTTTGTCTGAATATTGATGATTGACGGCATCTTCTATATCTGAATAACCTTCATATATCGGCTTGCTGATGGATGTATAAAGAATGCTGAGAGGGGTACAAGGATACCACCGTATCAACTTTACTTCTGTATGCTCTGATACCAATGTATCAGATTTAATTCCAGATGCTCTGATACCACTATAGGAAAAATAGTAATTATTCTTCCACAGAGAACACGATGAGAGTTTGAGTAAATTCAACTAATATCAGTGTCTTCAATCAGGTCTGTATCTGATCTATTTACTAATAGAACAGTATTAGCTCTGATTGAATATGCGTGCAAAAATTATATGCGGAAGTAAGAGACAACTTAAGATTTTAGACAATAAGAAACTATTGATCAAAAATGAGTTTTTATAACTCTGAAATTGAATCATCAATATACATCTCTTGTTGTCTTATCTCGTTGTTGTGTCTCTGATTTAGTTAGTTACAATGAGTAGTGCACATGTATTTATATTGCTACAGGACAGGTCTTTTGGCCTTTTATTTACAGGTCTTTTGGCCTTTTAATGCTGTAATAATATATATCTAACCATTTACGACGGTTGATATTCAAATACATGTTTTGTTTCCAAGGTCAAATAAATTCTGTTCACGAATTATTCACAACAGTCCATCTCTTTGTCTCAGCTTCGTGTTTGCGAATTGTTTGCCACACTTGTCCCTTTGCGACATTTTCATCTTTTGCGAATTGTTCGTGACAGATGACAATTCTTGAGCTTGAAGAAGAAATCTAGAATATTTCGCAAACAGTTTTGCGACAGGTGAGTTTGAAGAAAAGTCCAGAAGATTTTGCGAGTTGTTCGCGACAATTTCGCGACATTTGAGGTTTGAACAAGAAACAAAATATTTCGCGACAAGATTCTGCTTGTGAATCTTTGGAGCTTCAACAAGAAAGCCACGAGCTTCTACAAGAAACTGTTTCACGAATCTTTCAAGCTGATTGTAAGACAAATTTCACAAATCTTTTGAGTTGGTCATGAATAGAAATGTTTCGAGTTTGCGTCCGTTTCTTTCTCACCCTTTGTCAAGTAAACTATGCGCTTTGTTATTAGAGTCAAGATCTGTCTGATCAGTTCTTCTACACAGGACCTTAGTTAAGTCAGCCAAATGCATTATAACTCATGCTTCATTGCCCAAATCGTTCTGGCAACATGTTGTTTCAACCACGGCTTACATGCAGAACTGATGTATAACTAAAGGCCTTCTTGACATCAAAACCTCTCATGAAGTCTGGATAGGATCCAATCCTTCATTGAAACATTTGAGAGTATTCGGATGTACTGCCTATGCTCATGTCCCAAAGGACAACAGAAAGAAATCAGATGAGCATTCATTCCAAACCATTTTTGTTGGCTATTATACTTTTGATGGAATGTATAGACACTACAATCTAGACACCTATAAAGTTTTCACTAACATGGATGTGACTTTCATTGAAGATCAATTTATTGATTTATGCCCTAGAAACTAATACATATCGAAAGCCTATTTCGATTTCTTCCAGCAGTCACTTTGTACAGTCAGACCTAGAAGAAGATGAAGAAGTTGCAACTCAGGAGCAACAAACACAGCTGATACAAAGTTGAATTTTGCAGCCATAAACTTCAACCATGAGAGGACTCAAACTCAGCCTGTCCAATACACTGATGAGTTCACTCACTACTCTTTTTAGGAGCCAACCACACTTGAGGAAGCTATGCCACAGGCCGATTCAGATCTCTAAAAAAAAGCTATGGACATAGAGTGTACAACTCACTGCTGAGAAACGATTTATATGAAACAGAATGATTGTATTCGAATATAATGTTTATCAACTTTGATGCCACCCTCTCTAAATGTGATATTCAGTCAAGGAGAAAACTCAACATTGAATTTTGACAATATCTTTACCAATCTGTTGATTCAGACTATTACTTAGATCGACCAAAGGAATATCCTTGTAGGTGTCGAAGACAATCATGAAATTAATAAAACAATTAGGTGTCTAAGACAACCATGCTTCCTTCAAGTGAGATATTTTAAATGAGTCATGGAACGAGTATCAATACACGAGAGAGAAATTATCAGAAGGCAATCGACAATGGAACACACATAAGAAAATAGAAAATCTGTATTAAGATGTTGTGAATACAACTATCAGATCACGATCTTGTGTCCGAGAATGGCTCACAGTAGTAGTGCACTATGTGCTGTGATATTACTATGCTAGTTACTAATTGAATACTATCTCTATTTCTTGAATTACCTTCACTCTCTGTAAAATCTCTAATCCTATGGAATCAGATAGTCTAATACAAGGGAGTTCATAGAGGAGCTTTGATTCACGCTACCATTGATTGTTGAGTCTTTTTCTCTAATGTGCAGGTTAACAGTTGTGAAGAAATATAGTTACTGCACAGTGAACGGTGATGTAGTCTGTAGTGTACAAGGTAGACGACGAGCTCCATTTTGACTAGTGATAGTTGACAATCATCAAATGTGTCGAATGAGTCGAATCGAGTTGTTTTCCCTTGAGAAGTTCTCGATGGTGTCAAAGTAGGGATGTCCATGGACTTAAGTTGTGTCTGTGAAGTTGATGTCGATGAAGTCAATCCTGCTCCTGCTGCGTATTATAGAGATTGTTCGACTTATGTGAGTAAGACTGCATGCTTTTGTAAAGAGAATATTTACATAATATAGTTGGAGTTAGGAAATGGATATATGTGAGTAGGAGTGAAGATTAACTCCAACAAGAACAACACATGGACTGTCACCAAGCTGCCAGCAGACAGAAAGGTAAGGGGATTTTCACAAAGTCCCAATACCAACTATTTTGAAACTTGTAGCCCAGTTGTCAAGCATACTCTCATTCGATTGCTACCGTCATATGCTGATGCAGCAAATTTTGAGGTACAATATTTCCTAAATGGAGTTATCAAGGAGGACATATACATGATCCAGCTAGAAGGCTATATCCTCAATGGTCAAGAAAATCAGGTATGCAAACTCCATAGAGCTTTGTACGATCTGAAACAATCATTCAGAGTATGGTTCCACCAAATAGATCATGGATTCGAACCAAGCTCTGTAGGCTATAATGTATAATTAAAAGCTATCAATCAAGTCTTTGTCATCATCACACTCTACGTGGATGATACTTTGTTGTTCAACAACCAAGATTTTACTCTCAGAGTAAACACATTGAAATCAGGTATCACTGCCTTAAAGAAAAAGTGCAAAGCAAGGAAGTGCCATTGTTTTACTTCAGGACATAGTTAAATGGCAGCAGATTACTTCACAAAAGCTCTATCAAAGGAGCACCATCTCAGATTTAATGACATGTTAAATATGAAGGTCCAAGTTTTTCAGGATCCACATTTAAAAGGGGGAGTGTTGGATTTCAATGCTCAGGACCAAATCCATTGAGTAATGAACACCCTGAAAGACTCAACCGAAGTCGACTCCATTGAATTCGAAGTCATCGAAGTGTTCAAAGTTTGACTTCATCAGGTTTGACTTCTCCATGTATATAGTTGAATGTTAATGTCCGAAGTGTCCAAGTGTATACTCATCTGATATATACAACATCTACTTACCCAACATCAAAATTATTGACTACATCGACTTCAACTTGTCATGTATATACCCATCAACCGAATTCATCTCCATCAATTGAATCGATCGACATGTCCGACTTCATCGACTTAACCGAATTTGTCGTCAAGAAAAGGTCAATCCATGAATTGTCAGACGACTTCAAGTACATCTCTGACAGTCACCTAATTTGTACATACATTTACAAATAGAAAAGACGACCATCTAATGCATAACGGCTACAAGTTAAGACTTTATGCTCCCAATGCACTGAGCACTGACATCCAATCATCATTGAATAACATCAGCACTCTTGCCAGCAGACTGGTGAGAATGTATTCTAGTTAAAGAATTATTTTGTAGTTAGATCATAATCAATCAGATCAGCTGGAGAATTTTATGCGCCTACTGTCTTGTGCTACTCCACGTTCCTGTACTTATTTTTTTCTTACAATGAGAGTGAAAGTTTTGGTCTCACTATTGCTTCGTTCTTTTGCATTGCTACTCAATTTTCATCTTGACTATTTTTGTTGTCAACTGCTGCACTACCAATCCACCATTCATCTGCTATCATATTTCCACTGCTTTGAAGATAGATCACAGTTTTGAAGTCACTGAATCGATACAATCGATTCCATAGCCATGTATGAATTAGATTGGTTTTAGATTTGACATTGTAAAAGTGTATTAGGTGCGGAGATTAGAGCAATCGACTTAGACTATTAGTCATACAAGATAGTCTAATATATGAATAAGTTTATCTGCAAGCAAGAAGGATTCTAAACATGAATAAATTGAGCATTCAATCACAATATACGCAACCTGGATTACTAGAACATTGATTATTCAATTGCAAATAAATACAGTCTTAATGCAGTCAGAGTCACATTCTTCCTGAAACAATACTATGTAATAACAAAGAGAATGAACAAAATAATTGCGCTCTAGATGTTCGATTGATTGAATAGACATATTATTGAGCTAAATGATCTCTTCTTGTCTAGTCTTGTCTAACCAAGCAATTGATAAGTTGCTGGATATATATACACATGGCTAACTAATTAAAAGAATGCTTATCCGTACTTTACAATTAGAAGTAAGACACTACATGCTATTGGCAGTCGCCCTCGAACAATATCTGATTCTATTGGAGATTTTGTCCGGTCATGATTCAATGTACTTGTTGATCCGCAGATAGTCGGATTACGACCGATTGTTTGAGTATGACCAAATAAGCGAATCTGGTCAGACGGTCCGAGATAAATGCACTATTGAGGATGACCGAACAATCGAAGATGGCCGAATCATCAAAGATGACCGAATAGTCGAAGGTGTTCAAACAATCGGGAAAACATTGTCATTGATTCTTTTGTATTTCTGTAGACTGTCAGAAAACAAGTGTTTTTTTGCAGAGTATGTGACTGTACAAGTATTTACAACAACTAGTGAATGGATCTAGATTAGTACAGAGATAGGCACATTGGCAAATGGAAAAACGAATCCTACAATATCTTAAGGGTACCCAAAATATGGGATTATCCTACAGAGCTAAAAATGAAAAAAAAAAGATTCGAGCTGCACCACTACAGTTATGCAAGCTGGGCAAGCTCCAAAGATGACAGCAAGTCCATCATTTGAGGATGTGCAATAGCATGCGGAGCTGTAATCAGCTGGATATGCAAAAAGCAAACCTTGGTGGCTCAATCCTCTTGCGAAGCTGAATATGTCACAGCTTCAAAGGTGTCGAATGAGGAAGTGTGGTTGCAGATGATGTTGGAGGCAATCGGGATACCACAAGAAGGGCTAAACATGATGATGATGGACTCTCTGAGTGCCATCTATCTGTCCCAGGATCCTGTCTTCCATTCAAAGACAAAGCACATACCTCTGAAGTACCATCACATTCGAGATTTAATCTCGAAAGGAGAGCTCTAGGTCCAGTACATAAAGTCAGAAGACATGATTGCAAATCTGCTCATGAAACCACTCGACAAGCCACTCTTCGCCAAACAAAGAAAGACAAATGGATTAAACGTACAAAGCTGCAAGGTTCAAGAGGGAGTGTCAGAAATGGTGAACTCCTGCAACTTTGCCATAGCACGAACACGAATCGAAGGTCGAACGAGAACAATTCGCGACAGTCAACGTGCCTTGACTCAAAGGACAAACGATTCACGAATCATTCGTGAATCGTAAACACACCTCCAGGACCGCAAGCCGCAAAGGGACGCAAAACGAAAGACTACGAAAGAAACGAAAAGAAATAAAGCAAATGGGAGATTACGAAACAAACGAAGAGGACTCTTTTGCATTGCCAGCTGGCAGCTCAACGGGCTTGGAGTCGTCGACTTCACGCCCAGGCGAAACGAGTGGCAACGACGGGGTCTAACTGATTAGTTGATTAGCATTAACTAGTCTTGTGATTTCTGCGTTTAGCCATCTTGTAAACTCCACACTATGGAGGTATAAACTATACTCGTTGGATCATAAATGATATGTGAAGGGATTTGAATAGATAGAATATATGTAAGAGATAGAGAGAGAGAGGTAGCGAGTAGAGTAAAAAAAAAAATACTAGAGCTGTGCATGAAAGTCTGCCAACGATCAGAACACAGTGAAAGAGCAAAGTGTCATTTTGCCAACGAGCGAGACATTGACAATCTCGCTCTAAAATTAAACTGATAATATAGTCACTCTATTTTCGTGCTTCTCCTTGTCTTGTTTCGTCTGTCTTGATTGCTAGAATAAAATGTGTTCTGTGATGTGCAGCCGAGTGTTTAGGTTTCTGTAAAAGCTTCCGCACAAAAGAAAATTCAAAGACATGAAATCGTTCACGAATACGAAAACAAAAATGAAAAAGAAACTGTTTTGCCTTTGCAAAACCGAACAGTGTTTTCTGCTTCCGCGACAGCAAGAAGGGCCTTCCATAAGCATCCACTAGCTTATGAGATTAGTATCTAAACTAGCCATTCTTAGGCTTTCCAACTTCTAACCTAGAGCTTAGGACTTTAGAATCTCTAACTCTAGACTTAAGATAGCTTAAGATAACTTAGAATCTTTCTAAGCTTAAGTTTTCTTAAGCCTAAGTTTAAGCTATTTAATTCATTTAAGGTTCTACCCATTGACTTACAAAACACATGCCATGGTAGAAGTTTATTAACATTTACTTCTATGTGGACTTACAATACACATGCCATGGAGTTTTATTTCTTTTTGTCTTTTTCACTGTGTTGTTAACATTATCCCCCTCCTTGTTGGATTGGTGGTCCCACACCAATTAAAGCTTTTTCATCCTAAATCTTTTGAGCTTTCTGGAGGCGAGATTGGTAAATCTTGTTGCTAATGCCCTCCATCATTTGCCAGCGCAATTTATTAAGGAATGACATTGTTTTGTAATAGTGGAGCATACCCTGAAAAAATTCTTGAGTTCCACACCTCCACCATATCAACAAACGCAGAAGTAAGGACTATTCGATTCTAAAGCCATGCTATGTTGATGTGGTCATCTTGAGTCTTCAAACACTTATTCACGTTGATGGCAATTGGTGGTAGCCCTCGATCCCAATAACCTTTTCGTTCTGTCAAAAATGCTACCTAGTCACAATTATCCGCAAAATAATGCACATCGCGATCAAGGTTTCCATGGTGCTTTTGGTAAAATATACAACAATTTGTGACCATGTCATCAGTTGGGTTGCCGGTATCCACACCTGTGAGCGTGGGCCAAAAAATCTTGTTCTTTCCCTTGGTGGTAGGAAATGATTCTTGTCGTGCTACCAGATAATAATATGCATTGGTGCACATATAGGCGAGTGCATCAAGATACATGCCATGGAGGTTTTGCTCTGTAAAAATAGCTGATGGCACCAGGTTGGTTGTGGATCTAGGAGTTTAACCACTTCCTTATGAGTTTTGCAATGATCAAGATTTGGAAGGATGTAGCCGTCTTGCTCCTTGGCAGTTTGATACTTCTTTGCAAACTCTTGAGATGTAAGCAAATCCTTGCTAGGCACATTGGGTGTGATCTTGTGCCTTGTTGTGGGTGCTTCAACTGCCAAGGCATGTTCTTCTTGTGGATCAGGTTGAGGGGAGAGAGGTGGTGAGGGGTTAGATTCAGCAATGCGTTGAGATTTTGGAGAGAATTGGTGTTGAATGAAGGGAAAGTTAGTTGTGTCGATGGGAATAGAAGCGAAAGAATGGAAGAGATGGTGTTGGGAGGAAGTACCACCAGTGTCTTGTGATTTAGTTGGTGGATGAGCTACCGATACTTGTCACAGTCCTTGGAATGTCGATCCTTGATTTATTGATGTAGGCTGTTGGAATCTTGTCCCATCTCCTCCATCAGATCCATCGAACTGATGTCCGGAAACTGGTTGTGTTTTGCATGGACGGAAGGTGCTGATTACGTGGCCACCTTTAACTTGTCTTCCAGGGTAGGAGAGTGTTCATCCAAAAAATGGAGATTGTCAACAATAGAATGAAAAGATCATTGTTAGTATTGAATATGCACAAGCCTCACAATCAAAAAATGATAGATGTGATGATTTGATCCAAAATAGCTTCTTCTTAGCCTTTGATCTGCAATAGACCTAAAATATGCTTTTGATCCACAAGTTCAGCTCACAAAACAAAGGTCAGTAAGATTTGATCAACAATGCAATGCATAATCATGCTAGAACTTGATCAAACATCCAAATATCACCATAAATGAAAACCTTACTAAAAATAATAGCCAACTAGCTCTGATACCGTGTGAAAAAAGTGGATCTGGAATGGATCCCAACTATCAAAATACTTGGCCTTAGATCTTTGCACAACAAGCTACAAAAGCTAGAAATGGAAAAGCATCCTAATGCTACCTTTGATACACATGAACTTGACAAAGCATTCAAGAGACAAAAGAAACTAATAAAAGGTACTGATGGCAGCCAAAAATAGTAGCAAACAGAGTTTCCAACAGCAGCCTACCAGCCGATATTATTTATTTAGCTGATCTTCCACTTTCTTTGAGGCTAACACCTTTTTTGGATCAAAGAATATTGGTGGGAGAAAATTATCCCACTCGTTTCGATTCCCATTAGATACTCTAAGTCCTGAGCGTAAGTGGCTACCGCGTGGACTGTTGGGTCAGGGCAGTTGAAATACTTATTAGAGAACTGGGTGAGAGCCCTTCGGGTGTCTACATCCATATCCCAACCGTGCTCTGAAGGGATTTTTGGCCAATTACAGTTCTGGATGGTGATCTTGTGCGGAGGAGTGCTACATTCCACCCCTTTGGATCGTCGTGTACATGGTAGGAAATGCGTGTTCACCCTTAGTTGTTGTGGACTGGTCACATAGGCCATGATGGCCATAGGGTCCCATTCAAATAGCTGTTGGCGCCACTCAGGTTATGGTTGGAGGGCGGGTAGTGCTTGCAGCTCGTTGCCTTTTATGGTTTGTGCCGAAAATGATATCTGCCAGTGTCTCTTGAGGACTCGTGGAGATATATTTGGTTAGAAATTCGTTGATTTTCTCCTCCACAGACTTGGGACATCAGAAAGCCCGGTTGGCAGATATAGTTCACGAGCCTCTTTATGAGGAGGCTTGTCCCTCCTCATGGCTATGGCTGGGACCTGTGTCTTGTCCTTGGTCCTGTGTCTCAGCCCCAGTATCAGGAGGTCCTTGCCCGCATGACCCCTGATCTTGACTTATTGCCCCTGCTGTCTGCTGGCCTTGGTCATGGCTTGTACTTGCCTGTGTAGCATTAAAAAGAGATGACGTTGGAATCACCACTGAGGTTAGTTAAGTCTTCTTCTCCATGAATTGTTGACAAGCCTTGAGGGCTTGTTTGGCCTGGGTGAGCTCCTGAGTTGCACTGGCTTGATATTTGTCGAATTTTGCCTGGTAGATGTTCAAAGTTTGACTATAGACCTGCACCTGATGCCTGAAAAGATTCATCTCGTCTTGAGACAGTGGCCTTGAGTCAGGTGCGGGTTGAGCTAACTAGGCAAGTTTTTCGCTTTGCAGGGCTTGCACCTTCGCTCCCAGGCGCATATTTTCTATTTCATATATCTGGAGTTGCGCCTGGAGTGGGGCAAGCCGTTGGGATGTTTCAGACTGAAGCTCCCGCACCTTGGTGGAGGCATCTGTCAGCGCTTTGGAGAGGATCTAGATATATTGGTTGAGGCCATCTTCCTTCTATTGTAGCTTTGTGATCTCCCGGTGCCCGTCTTGTTCATGTTGTTGAGCAATCATGAGCTCTTGCTGCAGCTTCGTGATTTCTGCTCACAGATGGGTGTTGTTGGTTGCCAAATGGAGAACCCGGCTGTCCAATGATGTCCTGGTTGCTACCGCGTCCTATATGAATGTTCCCAAGGCTTGGTAGGCTATTGTCAAGTCCATTGGAGTAGCCGGTACATTGGTGCTTGCAGGAAATCGTGTGGTAGTGGACTTGACGACATGTACAATGCCATCGTCATTGTCTTCAATGAGTTTCTTCGGTGACCTTTTGTCATCTGGGGTGGTGGGATCTGTTTGATCTGGTGGAATAAAAATTGTCTGTACAAATGCATCATCAGGCAATGGTTGGTCGCCCTTAGTATCCTTTGATGGAGAAATGGGTGGTGTGGGAGGAACGGAAGTGGAAATAGGGATGAGAACAGTTTGTTCAAATGAGAGAATGGATGGAACAAAGGGGAACTGTAGGGTGGTGCTGAGGACGGAAAGAAAAGATGGGGCGGAAGTGGTCTGGCATGGTGGTGAAAAGTTGATGACCTACATCCACACCAGATTGTCCGGAGAGAATTGGGAATCGACAGGATTGAACTGGAGAGGGATAGTGGTGGGAACAGGAGTAATGGAGGATGCGATAGTAATGGAAGAGGTGGTAGAAAATGGAATAGAGATAGAAGTAGTATCAACAGAGGAGATGAGAATGGAAACAGAAGCAGCAGTTGTGGGTGGAATAGAAGGAAGAGGAGCGGCAACAGAAACAATGGTAGGGGACTGTACATGAGAGGAAGTGCCGATGGTAGAAGCCAAAATTGTTACTGGTGTGGTGGTGGTGGTGCAGCGTCTGGTAGCAGGTGGGGATTAGGAAGAGGGACAGTGCCAAGCATTCTTTTGTTGGTTGTCGTGTCAATGACTGCAGGTTGGGCAAACATGGATGCGGTTGATGGAGGATAAAGGTTAGTGTGTGGCATAGTGGATGATAAGCTGTTGGAACAGTGGAACCCGTGCACTTTTACCTCGAGAAGTGCCTAGGTGAAGTTACACAACAGGGGACCCGCTAAATTGTTACTGGGAATCATACTTGTTCCTAGAGATTGCACCTAATAATGAGATCTTTGATTGTTTGGTTTGATGGATTTTGTTAATTCGCGGATGAGGAAGGTATGCCAGTCATATGGCACCACCATGGGACCAGGGAGTCCTAGAAAAGACTCCACAATCTGACTCAGTAGCATGGACTGGATTCTGTCCTTGAGAAATGTTGAAACAACCAAAAAGTTGTTCAACAGATGCGTAGCCACCTGAATCACTGTTCCTTAATAGCCTCTATCCGGTACCCATTCTGGTGCAGTTTGGGTGACAAAAGGTTTTATCAGGGCTCTTGCCTGACGATGAGAGATGGGCTGGCGGTCACCGAACATAATGCCAATAGTGACCATCGAGTATGCGTTAATCCGTACCTTGTATGTGGTACCTTGACACAGAAAGTGAAAACGCAACTTTGGCGTGTCCCAGGTGGCGTAAGCATGAAGGACGAGGCCCATATTAATGTCAGACTGAAAAGCACTGGGTAAAAACCCATTGCTTCAAGAAGTGCGCCAGCAATCTAGAGCCATGGTTTAATCATGGCTTCATAAGGCAAGGGCCAAATTTGGGTGGCTGAGGGTATCTCGCGCTGGATCATCTGCTTGGTGCCAGAGTCGTCAGAAAGTGAGGAGGCCATGTTAGCAGTGATAGTTAAAGTGTGAAAAAGTAGAAAAAGTGGTGGAAAAGATAAAAAGTGATGGAAACAGTGGATAACAAGAGTTGGATGGTAGTAACAACAGTTCAGAGCGCAGATAGAACTTGGAAAATTTGGTCAAAATTTGAACAAAGCTTCGCTAGGAAAGGTGACAAATGACTCGAATTCAGCCCTCATATAGCGGAACTTAGAGTGCGTATTAGGTGAAATCCACTTTCCCTTGCTCAATTCCACCCAAATTTTGGCATATACCTTCTTTACAAAATTCTAATATCTTAGAGAAGTCTGTGAGAGTTTAGAAGGTAATTTGGCTACCCTGCGAAGGTTCTGCGAGGGTTCAGACAGTTTGTGAGGGTTCAATCCTTGCATGAAGTGAATGCTTGCACAACTTGCTCCCGTGGTAGGATTTTCAAGATCAGACCATGTAGGCAGGTTAATTTCACTGCTTTAATTCCATTTTTGCCCCTTTTAAAGGTCGGTTTGATGATCTTGATGCTTTGCGAAGGTTCTGAATATTCTGCTTCTTGGAACCCTTGCATACATTAAAAAATGATGTTTTTTTCCATCAGTAACTCTCGAAGAGATTTCCATAGATGCATCTGGGTCAAATCTAGTGACGGTCCAAGTTCCAAGAGCTATTTCCCAGAGGATCTCCAAAGATCATGAAAAAAGTGCCTCACTAGTTTTGGAGAAAACAAAATCTGATGGGAAATTTGGCTCTTTTTCCCTCCAAAATAAAGATTGGTGTGTTTTTTTGGTTTTTTTACTGGTTGGTTTGAATTTTAAGCCCTTAGAGACTGTTCAGGGCCTCCTCTGCCCTCTCACACCTCCTCCGCTATCCGTGAACAGTCCAAACGCAGAAAAGTACAGAAAACTAACTCTAAACACCCAAAAATCTACCTAAAACTACTCCAAAAAGCAAGAAATAGCTAAAATGCAGCTATACTAGTTAGTGGAAACCTATCCACGACAATGGCGCCACTGTAGGGTCAAAGATCTCGCGTTGTAGTAGCCCTCCTGCCTTTCAACAAGGGTTAGAACACTGGATAGGTGCCTAACTATGAATAGATGCTATTTTTAGATAGTTCTCTACTTTTTCTTTAACTCTATCACCACTAACACTGCACACTCCTAACTCTACTCCACTAAACTAACATTCATCATGATTTTGTGAAGGAGAAGAATAGAATAGAAGAGAGGAAGAGAGTAATAGAGAGAAGGTGGAGAGAGAGTGTGAGGGTGGAGGTTAGCTCAAATGCTCCTTGTGCTTGCTAATGCAAAAACTTTAACTATGGAAACCAAAAACTTGCAACTTGAGAGCAAAAAGAAAACACAATCAAGCACATTAGCAAGTAGTGAATAGCAAGTGAGGATGCTTCTCTCCAAAATTTGGTAGAGTTTCCTCCTTCTCATTAAGCATGAAAATAGAGTACAAGAGGTGCCTTTTTATAAATGGGAAAGGCCCTTGCCCCAGAATACTATCGGCTAATATGTACACTAATCCTATCCATTCATCTTGGACCCAACTTGATCCAAAGCTCTTAAAAAAGTACATTGGATTTCACATGATTCATGTGAGTCTCCATTTGGACCCAACATAAAAGAGTTAACACTAAGTTTCTAACTTGACTTTGGGCCTCAATTTTATTTTAATTACAAAAGGGCCCAAATTTATTATTCTATTTACAACTCAACTTGCGTGCTCATAGGGCCATGAGCTTATATGCGCAGGATGCCATGCCCTTGCAACATATTTTATTAGCCGATATTATCTATTTACAATATGTTGGGAATACTCCCAACGTCCTTATGGAGCTATTTCAACCCAGCAGCATCTCACTATATCACTTGATACTACTACAAGAGGAGATCAGAAGGAATGCTTCCTCCTCCGGCTTTGGATCGGATCCACAAGCTCTATACACAAAGAAAAATTAGAAGTTTAGCTCCAAGAGATCTACAAAGTCAGATTACACTGACAAGAGGAGCAACATGCAGTAGTCTGTATCAAACACACAAACAACATCAGGATCTTCATCATTCCAGCCAATGTAGATGCTATTATGCAAATATTGTAAGAGGACTGGTCATCTCATAAAGGATTGTCAAACTTTGAAGTACAACAATAAGTAAAAGAAGCAAATTCCAACAGCAAGCCAATGCTGCTATGACCAGTCACTTGATCCAGGAACAAGAGGAAGATAAAGCAGCCTTCATGACCAAGGTTGGAGAGCAACAAGATATCGACTCCTAGTATCTGGACTCCAGAGCAACTCAATACATGACTCACCATTGAGACTGATTCCAGGTTACAAAGCATTCACCCACTCAAGAGTTGTGCAGTTTGGAGACAATTCATCTCATACTATCAAAGGTGAAGGAACAGTCAAAGTTGAATTCAAAAAAGGTGATCTAAAGTTGTTGTCAAATGTGCTTCATGTTCCTAACCTTACATTTACTTTTGATAAGTAGAATCACTAATTCTGGTCAAAGGGTCAAATTCGATACAGAGGGTTGCACCATACTCGACAAGTCTAGGAAGATTTTAGCCTTCGGTAGACGATGTGGCTACCTCTACAAGCTTAGTCACTGCTATTCGACAAATAGCCAAGCTCTTCATACATCGACTTCTGAATCGACTGATATGCTTTGGCATTTTAGATTAGGCCATCTAAACTTCAATAGTATCAAGCAAATGTCGATTCAAAATTTAGTGCAAGATCTTCCTTTTGTTAGCAAACCGACTTCTCCTTGCGAAAGTTGTATTATCAACAAGCATGCAAGAAGTCCTTTCATTTCTGATTCAGTTCATACTTCTAAAGGTTTGCTTGATCTTGTACATAGCGACATCTGTGGCCCAATGCAGACTACTTTGACAAGGGGAGCCTTTTATTTTCTAAATTTCATTGATGATTTCTCTCGATGAATTGTCACTTATTTCTTGAAGAACAAATCTGGAGCTTTCAAGTCCTTCAAATAGTTCAAGGCGTCTGCTAAAAATTAGACTCAAAGAAAGATCAAGGCTCTACGTACTGATGGAAGGGGAGAATTCATCTCCACCGAATTCAAGGACTTCTGCAAGACAAATGGAATACATCAGCATTACACAACCAGCTACTCACCTCAGTCCCCAATGGTGTAGCTAAAAGGAAGAATCGAAAAGACACAATCGTTCTATATTATAAAATCTTATCCAATCTGAACTAATGAAATATTGACATGTGTATAAATTGATGAGTTAGTACTCTGCCATGTCATTCTAAACTAATTTCATGATTACACGTGTAAAGTCAGAACTAAAGAAAGAGTCGTGAATGCTCCGACTGGATTATAGAATATTCGATATTCAGTCTTATCCATTTATTAGGACATTATCACTTTCTATGTTCTTCCATTAAAGTGTATTTCTTCATAGGGTTTTTGATGTAAGGCCTTCAACATTTATTTCTCCATATACTGATTCCTTAGTCTTCTTATGTATTTGAATTCGATTAAGTAAAGTCAAATATATTTCGTTGTTCATCTTAAATGACCTTATTGAGGTATCACATAGCAGACATACTTGCTAATGCGTTAAGTATTGATAAATTTGAGTTTTTTTAGAGAAAAGCTCTTTGTAAGCAAAATAAACTAGGCTTAAGGTGTTGGATTTCTATCATCTCCATCCCTATCTCTCTGCTAATCTGGATCCATTCACTAGCTGTTGTAAATACTACTATTGTAGCAAGATGGGACATTATGCCTTTGAGTGCTTCAAGAGGAAGCAAGGTCAAAGCCAAGCGAACCTAGGCCAAGGGAAGATGAGAGTTCACATGAATGTAAAAAATTGTCAAAAATCTATCTTGGTTATTTTAAGATTTATAATGTTGACTTTAGGGGTATCATAAAGACTGCTAGTCAAGCACCTTGGTGTCACTAGGTGATAGGGCCAATTTTGGCTTTAGAGGTCAAATGGTCAAGTACACATGTTTTGTCATGATTAGGCCAAAATTCAATTGTAACTCAAGCTAGTTAGGTTGCTTACACATGTCAATTTTAGGTTTGATGAGTGATGCACCCTATGTGGTGCTAAAAGTCAAAGAGTCCAATCATAAGAGAGAGATGTGTTATAAGGGTCCAATCAAAAGTGAGGGATGTTGCATCACACATCCAAGATGATTAGAGAGGCTATGTTTAAGGGGTCCAATAATAATCAAGCATGGATCTCCATGAGTTTCTATATGTACTTTCATTCCCTTCATTAATGTAAGAGAGATCTAGGAGTTTTTTGAGTCAATTTGGAGATTTGCCAATTTTGCTTGTATTGCCTTATCTCTCTATATGAGCCCAAAGGTGGTATTTTCTCTCTCTACCCGAGGAGAGGAGCTTGTTGGGACTTAATTTATTTCATGAAGTCTTCCACACGTAAAAAATCCTTAGGTGATCTATAGTGCATAAGCCAAGCTTAGGAGATCAAATTCACACATTAGGGCATTCCCACATGTGCGAATCTTCACATGGTATCAGAGCCCACCTAAGCTTTTGATGCATCTATCATCCATAGTTTCATAAATTTCATAAAAATCAAGATCTAGAGAGTGTTGATTGCATCTCCCATGCTATCTCAAGGAAATTTGGATCAAGAGGGTTCATTATCATAATTATTGAATCATTTTAGGTACTGTATGGAATTCAGTGCTCAAGCACGTGTGAAGTATAGCCAAATTCATTTGGAAAGTTCTCTTCCAAGTTAGATCCAAATTTGGTGCTAGACAGCTTGTTTGAAAGCTAGTTTTGTCTAGTTTTTGTAGCAATTTGTTTCAATCCATTTGGTAGAGCCAATCAAAAGTTATAGACTTTTGAATAGGGTTAGGTAGGGCACCTAGACCTGTGATCTCAATGATTTTTTATTTTTATTTGTTTTTCAATTTTTTGTTTTCAATATTTAATTGTTCAGTTTTTGTTTTGAAAAAGACAGTAATAAAAAATAAAAAATAAAAAATAAAAAAGAAAGAAGAAAAGGAAAAATGAGAAAAGATTGATGAGCAAAATTCAGAAAAGTCATCAGCAAGGAAAAAAGAAAGGACAATATTTTTAATGAACAATGACTTATATAATCACTATTTCGGTCAGACGTGGCCTATACAGTATCAAAAACCCTCACTGAGCTCTCAAACTGTACATCCACTTCAAATATATCTAAATTGAGTTGGGCGAAGGTTCTTGTCCAAAAAAAATCCATTTTTTGAGTCAGGCGAATGATCATCAATATGCCATTTTAGGGACCTTTGTCGAGCACCTTACCCTCATTAGGAACCTTCACTGACATGCTAGATGGTCGTAAAATGTTAAAATTGAGTTGGTTATGACCTCAGATCTTGAAAAAATGCATTTATGACAGTACTTGGGCGAAGGACCCTCTTGCGCGAAGGTTCATCCTACGCCAACCCTGGAAAACGTTCGCTAGATAGGTTCAGACCCTCAAAAACCTTCGCCGAGATTTTTATAGCCTATTTTCACAGTATTGTACATGCCTGCAAATTTTTGTTCAGAATTGATCAGCCAAACTAGTATTCAATGTAATGGACCCTCCAAATTCATCTATAAGTTGGCTGAATTCGATTCATTCCTCACTTGTGCTAGCGAAACTCTTGCGAATTTTTTTCACGACCAAAGCCTTCCAAACTTTCTAAACTGATTTCTGATATACATTCGCGCGTCTTACTTTTTGTTTCTGGTCATCATGTCTTCTACAGATACATCCCAGTCTCCTTGTTATACTATCTATCGTGGTGTCCCATCTGCGACAAATATCATGATACTTCCTAGCACAAGCATGGTCACTCAGTGGATGACCCTTGCGGAGCCTCTGCTTATTGCAATGGGTATTCATGAGAGAGCCTTTCGGGGAAAATCAACATGGATCTCATCACTCTTGCCTTCAATACGTGGAAGTAAGAGAAATCCAAGTTTTACATCACCTTCCAAGGAGCCACACACAAGGTGCGCATGACTGAGGCCGCCCTTGCTGCCATAGGCATAGCGTCTGGTAACCAAGCCTCACCCAACCATAAGTAGGCCAAACAGGCTATTAAGCCTTACATCAACCTAACAAACAATTTGCATTGGACCAACGATGGTTATCTCCTCGATGCCATCACTGAGCCTGCCATACATGTTGTTGCCCGTCTTCTAAATAACTTTCTGATGGTTGGCAACCTCAAGAAAGACTGCATCACTTTTTGGATCCTAGATAGGATAGTCGAGTCCTATGCCAAGATAGCCAAAGTCCCTCTTAAACCATTTAACTGGTTCAAGACTGTTTCTGTTGAGCTCAAACGAGCCATTAAGAGCGATACCAAGCAGCAGTTCGCTACTGGCCCCTTGTTATCTCTTCTAGCGGCCTCCCACCTTGAAAACAAAATCTATGGCTTTCACCTGGATTCTGTACTTTCGGTTTATGAAGAAGCACCGGCCGAGTCATCCCACCAGGCCTCTAGTTCACATAGCCGACGTTGTCCACGCAGCGAGATCGCCATTCCTGACTCGCCTTCCGCATCACGACGTCGTACTAGGCATACATCGTCAGCTGCGCTTCAACCCCCTGCTGCTACTCGCACTGAACTTCCTATTCCTCCCGTCTCTGATGCTTCCCTTGCCTTTGCTTCCACTCAAGGACAGTCTGTGACTATTGGGGCTACCATTCCCATCACAGCTGCCTAGGCCGCCTCACCCCTGCACACCGAAGATGTTTCACCAAACACACAATACTTTATGGATATGTTTGATGATTCCGGCCCCCTTGGGGCCTCCGAAGTTTTTGAAATGCCCCAGAGCCATGCACCCTTTGAACTCCAATCCACTAGAAGAGGATTCGAACAATTCCATGATACTACTGTTGATGTTGAAGATTCATGCCAGCAACCTCAAGATGAAGCCACACCAGCCACACTTCAAGTCGTCCAAGTTGTGAAATCATCGAAGCAGTTCGACGCCACAATGCTTGAGGGCTTTGAAGAGGAAGATCTTTTTAAAGAAGAAGAATTACCGGCACCTGTTTCACGTCAACCAAGCACAGTATCATCAGGTCCTTCTGTTGGTACCACCTCCACGATAGTAGGTTCTGGTGATGCTCTCGGTTTGGTCTCAAGCCTTGAGCAAGTGATCCAGTCTATGTTGGAGAAGAAAAAAGAAACGGAGCAGAGAATCTCGGATATGAGATCAGAATACACTCTTATCAGCCAGAAGATTATTCAGTTGAACAGAGAATTGAAGATCGCCAAACAACACAAAGAAAAACCCAAAGCTGAGAAAAAGACGACATAGCAACAGGCTGATCACCTCGAAGGATACGTCAGCTCCCTGCATTATCCCTGACAACCGCACAAGATCATCTGGACAAGGTTGTGCAGGATGCAAAGCAACAAGTGCAGCTACTACAAGGTCAACTGCAAATGGCAGAGCAGGAACGCACACGTCTCCAAGGTGAATTGGATGAGACCACCCTTGAGCGTGATGCGTATCTTCAGACGCAAATACCAGATCATCTAGTAACTCCGACGGATGGAAACTTACAAAGTGGCCCTTCAGGGATTCCAAGACCGCTTTGACATGTTCAAAGAAGCAGCTTCAACTGAGTTGGCAAAGGCTAAAAAAACTATTAGTGCCTATGAAAAAGCAGTCGCTTAGGTGTTGGAAGCTGGACCACAAATCTCAATACCGGTCATGTCGCAATTCTCCCATACGCGCCAAGAGGATGCACCAATGGATACAGGGCTGGATTTGAGTATCGACCAGGGGAGAGCTCCAGACATGGAAGAACAACACCCAATTCCACGGGCAGTGCAACCGGGTCCATCCTCATCAAGGACCACACCATTATTCAGAAGGCTCATCAACATCAAGGACCAGATCCAAAGTTTCTTATTGCAACATCCTCATGAGCGCGACAAAATAAATGGAAGGATTTGGGATTTGGCTATGGACAAAATTACAATCCATATGCCCAATTGGCCAATCATCCATCAGCCATTCAGTTGGACGATATCAGTGGATTTCCACCGGGCCTTACAAGCGTACCAGCGGGAGTATATCCACTCTCCCGATCCGATAGTGCGACAATTGGCGATGTTTGCAAAAGATTTAACTTTGTTGGCATCAGTGACAACTAGATGGGTTGATTGTCTTCCTCCTCTGGCATTCGATCCAAATAAGCCAATGGCCTCAGAGAGAGTATCAAGGATCAGTTGCCCTTGCTCGATTATATTTTCGTGCAGCAATGATGGGAGGCTCCTGGAAATCTCGCTTCACATCATGGACGACCTCAAAGTGGATTGTAGGAGCCCATCATTATTTTTTGCCACATAATTTGGATTTTAATACTGTCCGACTCAATTTTATGGAGAAGGTGCAGTATCATTTAATAAAAATTCGTCGTGAAGCCAATGAAAGTCTCAATAACTGCATCTTGTAGGTGTCGTGGGACCGCCACTAGTTTTGGTGGGGGATATTGTTGGAGGGTTTGCGGATCCCAAGGCAACCCTAACCCTAGTTAATAAGTGAGAGGGATTTGGCACCCTGCGTGTGTAAGTCCAACCCAATGATCACATAGTTATTTGAGTAATTAGAAAGTCAATAAAAGGACTTTAGGCCTTTTTGCGAGACTTTTAATGTTGCAGGGCCTAAATGTCAAATTAGTGAATAAAGTTGGGTTTCCCTCCAATTTGGATAGTTCCTACTCTTTTTTAAATTTGAGTAATTAGGGAGGCAGAAATGGACCAATAGGATTCAGAGGCCAGGGTCCTCCTCTCTACTATAAAAAGGGACCAACTCGAGTTCCTACAGATGTTCATTTTCTCATTTCAATAAAGCAGATTGGTTCTCTTGTGAAATGAATTGATGAATGTCCTTGCTCTCTATTACTTTTCCTCCATCTCTCATGTTTATTTGGATTTTGCTAATTGTTGGATCTGATTGTTATTGGGATTGCATGTTATTATACTTTTTATGAGTGAGAAAGGGAGAGAGAGAAAGAGTAAGCTATCTTTGTTTTGGATCTAGTGTTAGTGGATGTAGTGTTAATGCTTAGGGTTAATGGATGTCAGAGTTAGATTTGGATCTTCCATTCATGCTGAATTCTGAACTATACTATTGCTCTCATGGGAACAAATCTACGCGTGACAACTAACTTCGTCTCTTTGATGCTAGATTGATTAGATCTTGGATTGAGGTTAGGCAAGGAAAGAAACCCACTACACGACCGGGTCGGGCACTTTAAAAAATCTCGATTGAGGAGATTCAACGAGTGACTATAAATACGTCAAGAACGAACACATTCTTACCTCAGTGACGTGCAAACTTTGGAGCTTTCCTATGACAATTTTCTGGCGATTTTCTTGCACACATCCACATTCTTGGCGCTCATCCACTCCATCGATCACTCATACTTCAGACATCCTGTTCCTTGACTATCACGCGATACCATCCAACCATGAGTATAAGTGCCATCACCACGGAGATCAAAAACCTAATATCGTCAGAAGGTAAAAAAATTTCATCGCCAACTCTTTCACATCGAAGCTCTAAGGGGTAGTGCAGCTAGGGCACAAATCACGCTCTAGTTTCACTATTGTGAAACATCTTTTCAATACTTCTACCATTCCATACTCCTTGTCTTCTAACTTCATTCTCGTCTCCACCACCATCCTCTCACCACAGCTCATCCATTCTGTCTCTACAAACCTTCCTTCACCACCTACACATTCTGTTTCCACAGTCATCCATCATTTCCATCCTTTCAACCTTTCCATACTCCACTGGCATCTATACATCCTTGTATTTTTTAGCCATTCTACTTCACATTATCCCCTCTCTAAATCCAACCTCACTCCATCGATTTCTATTCTTACCCACACAACATTTTTCATACACCTCCACTTTCCACACATTCTTAGTTCTATTTCGACCAAGTTACTCATCCTCATCAACCACGTCATCTCATCATACTCTCAACCACATCATCACTTCATCCTCCTCAACCGCGTCATCGCTTCACACTCTCAACCACGTCATCGGTTCACTCTCTCAACCATGTCATCTCATCACCCTCTCGACCGCGTCTATCCATCATCATCTCAACCACATCATCTCATCACCCTCTCGACCACGTCTATCTGTCATCATCTCAACTGCGTCCGTCCTTCACCACCTCGACCGAGTCTTCTCATCACAATCACCTCTATCTCAAATCGCAACCGAGTCCATTTTTCCAGAATATTTTTTTTCCAGTTTCAAGCATGTCTTCCCACCAGTCCTCAAGTTCAGATGATCCAGATGCAAATAAAATCAATATCCAGATGGGTAAGCTGAACATGGCAGAAATGACAATTTGGTACCAGCAAGCAAGCACGTTCCTGACTCAGATTGACTTCCAGATACCTCTTCTATTTGGGTACCAAAGTCCATATATGTTGCACATGAACTATGCCTCTTACAACGCCACCGCAAGGTCATGCAATTTCATCATCCCTCCAATGATGTATACAACGTCTTTCTTTTTTTAGCAGAACTTCATAACTTGGCTTCCCTTGGGGACCAAATGCAGTCACCAGAACATTACAAAAGATAAAAAAAACAGCTTATTTCAAGTTCATCGATCCCTCTGCTGAAAAGTGAAAGATGAAAGATGGGTATCGTTTCGATGCCATCAATGATCCAGCTCTGACTGCTGCTTGTGCTTACTTGACCAAGTCACACAACGGTATAAGTCGAAGATCATGAGGATTCCAATGTCCATGTTCCACATGTTGGTAGATTCACGACTGCATGACTAGAAACTTTATGATTGGTCCCAGTTTTCTTCGAATTGCCTCCATGAGTGCATCAAGAACAAGCAACCGTCCATCTTGCTAGGAAACCTCATGACAGATCTCACGATCCAACAAGTACAAAATGGACCTAAACTCAGGGAGATGTTGCAGGTGGCCGACAAAGCTTGGGAATTTCTTGTTTCTTGTTGTTTCATTTCTGTTGATACATTAAATTAATCTGAGAATCTTGATTGGTTTCTCAGACGTTTTACAGTAGATAGAAGCTAGAACTATATGGAGTTCATCTGAATTGCATGCTTATCTTTAGATGGATGTTCTTGGCTTGCATATTTCTTGATTTTGTGAGTGCTTCTGGCGTGACGTGACTTGAGAATCCGTTGACAGGCTGGATTTAAATATATACTATATTACGAATCGAATCTTTTTGCCTAATCTGGGCAATGTATTATAAGATAACATCAAGAATGCCTAACCGTCTAGTAACGGGCAGAAACAACCTGTAAGTAGAGTAAAGAAACCCAAAACCATGTTTCACAGATCCTCAGTGATAGAATCTGTGAACAAAAATTGATATGCTCAGCAACTATTTTGACTTTTTTTCTTCAAGATTCAAATAGAAGCTTTCGATCAGGTCTCAAATTTTGTATAGAGCTTAAAGATAAAACTTTAGAGATTACAGATACAATTGTATAAGCCGGCCAAAAATTTTGTAGCACAATATCAGTCTCGATTCCATAGGAGATGTTTTTGTTGTTATTCCACTTTTTTCATATCGGCAGTGAAGGCAAAAGAGGCCACTTTTGAAAGGGCTGTATATTTCATCGACTGTAGTCCAGTGGCCAAATTCTATTAAATTCCATATGAAAATAAGGTTGATGTCTTTTATTTTGATGATTATAATCCTGTCAAAATTGATTCTAATTTCATTTTGATTGTTGCAGTCGGCATTGGAGTTGAATATTCTTTCTGTGAAAATAAATGAGGGAGTATCAAATTTTCTATGTGTAAAAATAAACTCAATTGAAAATACACATTGTTAGTAATTTGTTCAAATAACCTTGTTTGTAGGATAGTTCACTCTTGACTCGTACAATCTCAATGAAGTGTACAGATTGCGGCAAGAGTTGATCAAAGATTTTGTATTGAATGGTGTAAGTTTTGTTCCAGAGTTTGAGGGCACGGAAAAGAATGTTGCTCCTGCCTTAACAGCCTTTCAGGTTGCTCAAGATGCAGATCTTATCATATACAATCAAAAAGGCATAGAAGTACCTCCTAATACAAGATGAGTATGTGCATGCAGCAGGGTCCCAATCAACTGAGCGTAATGCAATATTGGGAGTGCACGATGGAGCAACACACAATTCGCGAGATGCTTTTTGACAAGAAGACATGGAGGGCATGGGAATGCATCTGATTTGGAAGTGGTTGGCCTACATGGTTAGTAAGGCTAGAGCGAGTGGAGATGGAGAACATGGAAACAAGATCGCGGATGAGGTCAAAGAAAAGGCCAAGAGTGAGAGAGGCTTCACCACTTTGTGTTTTCACACACGACGAGAGAGAGAGAGAGAGAGAGAGAGAGAGAGAGAGAGAGAGAGAGAGAGAGAGAGAGAGAGAGAGAGAGAGAGAGAGAGAGAGAGAGAGAGAGAGAGAGAGAGATGCACATTGTATACTCCGCATTTTGGAAGTGCGCATATCACTTTCCTTTGGATTCAATGCATGGCAGTGCAGTGCATTATTGATATTTGACGTCCGTCATGTTTTTCAAAGGTCAATTCAGCGTATTTAAGCACTGTCAATTTTGGAAAGTTGCTAAATAAAATGTTAAACATCGAATACAAATAAATATATTGTGTAAATGAAAACATATAACTTTCAAACTTGATTCTTTGCAACTTTTACGTGCAAGTTATTGCAATTTAAGAACGTCAAATCTCAAAAACTTGTTCTTCAAGTTGTTCTAATGACTCATGGGTCACGAGTGTTGATTCAATTGAAACCTTCAATTTTCAAACTTCAAGCGCTAGCAATTTAGCACACAACATGCTTGCGTGGGCCATTGGGGCGTGAGTCCTAGACCTAGTGTTTTTTCAACTTTTAGCTTTCAAAGTTCACACGTCATGCATTATCAATGTTTTCAATTTTCAGCCTTCAAAGTTCATACTTTGGGCATAGGTGTGGGATGGAATGTGCACAAGCATTTAAGCTTCGTACTACCAAGATTACGGAGAGGCAGGTCGTCGGCTCTCATGCACCGGCGCTGTTGCCAAATGTCCGGGGATCTGTCCCACGGGCATTGCATCTATCATGTATCTCGAGTGACGGCATCATTTTTTGCGGGCACCCGTGTGTCTTGGGCCTCGATTTCTCGTGGGCACGGACGCATGTTCCCCGGGCAGCCTGTCTCAAGCAGTGGCATGTGTCCCAAATAGCGGCACCATTTTTCTCCAGCAGCGGCGCCCCGTGCACCAGGTACAAGCACATGGCCATTGTTTCTCGAGCACCAAGTTGTCCCGAGCACCGACACACACGTGAGAGGGCGAGTTTCCAATTATGTGGCTTACTGGAGAACTCCCAAAATTGATTATGGGCTATTGGTTAAGCCTGCCATGTGGAGAACTCCCGAAATTGATTATGGGATGTTGGTTAAGCCTGCCATGTGAAGAACTTTCCAGATTGATTATGGGCTGTTGGTTAAGCCTGTCATGGGGCACTTTGGGAGCCAGGAGCCAGTGGCTAGGGCAATCGAGAGCCAGGGGACCATAGAGGAAGTTGGGGGTGGGGTGTTTCCATTCGCAAAAATACATTGAAAAAACTCAAGTAAGAACAAATCGTTAGGTTGTTAGGACTAGGCATAGGCAGCCTTCACCGTGAAGTACATGCTTAGAGCTTCAAAGTGTGAAGTTTGAGTTGCAATCGATTTAAAATCCAGCTTCCGATTTCAGCAGCCGTCAACTTCGAGCTTCAAACTGGTGACCGTGACGCCTGGACAGTCCGTGCAATGGAAATCCAAAGGAAATGACGAAGTGACGTGCGCGCGTCCAAAAGTGATTCATATCCCTTTTGCATGCGGATTATTCGATGTACATGTACTACTTCTCTTTGGCTCTCTCTCTCGATCGAGGCTCGAGTCGTCGTATGTGTGTGTGAAAACACAAAGTGCTGAAGGCTCTCGGCCGTTTCTCCGGCCTCGTGCGCGATCCTGTTTCCATCTTCTCCATCTACCTCGCTGCTCGAGCCTTACTTGCTTCACTACCTTAAGGCTATCATCCTACCTAAACCGCCCATCGCCACCATGTACATGGACGAGACTGTGAAGATATGCACATGGAAAAGTCCAAAAAACCTTGGGCCAACCACTCCCAGATGCGATGCTCCGCCAACATTCCCCTGCCCTCCATGTCTTCTTGTCAGAAAGCATCTTGCGAATTGCTTGCTGCTCTATCATGCACACACGCTAATACTGCATTGCGCTTACTATGGTTGCGGTTGATTGGGAAATTGGGACGCTGCTACATGCACATGCTCATCCAACTCCATGACGGGAGGCCTTCTTTTTCCTTAGCTGTTTGTTTGGCTTGAAGCAGTGTCGCGCCATTATACTGGAGTTTGCGTTGCTTGCGCGCAGGAAGCCTTCTTTTCCCTTCAGTGTTTGGTTTGGCTTGCATTATCTCGCCATTCTGCTGGGATCTGCATTAGGAATGCAGCAAGTCCTTTGACAGGAATACAGATATCAGGAATTCAAACAAGGAAAGCCTTCTTGTAGACCAATCGCTATCTGCCGCATTTCTTTTAATAAAGTTTTGAGCTATTTCTGATCTACACTAGTAAGCCGAAGTAATTTTTCGCCAGAGTAAAGTGTGGATTTTATCTTACAAAATAAAGTTTGTATGCTCGTTAGTGCGTCTGCATCCTCTCGTCACGAACTCCAGAGGCTTATTTCAAGGTTCAATTCGCGCTCAAGGGCAATTAAAGGCTTTAGATTGTTATTAGACCATTGCAAACTATTGCAGAACAATCAGCAGTGTCTTACCCCCCGAGTCAAAAAAGTGATGTCTTACCATATATCGTTATGAAAATAAGATTGTGGACTTTGTAGAAGATAACCGAACTTTTCTGGAACATGCCACACAAGAATATAACTGTCTTTTCATTATGTAGCATAGCGGCTTTGAGACGATATAATTTCCTCGTCTCATTAGCAATCGTAACTGACCGAAGAGCAGAGACATGGTTTAAGCAGAGCTTGCTGAGAAGAAGCATAATAATCCAGATATCTCAGCCATTGACCTCTATCAAGTATTGATTTCAATATAAAGTCAAGACAAGGATGAAGTACAGTTTCTCCTACTGTGTCCAGCCAAGATGGACAACGCTGAGCATTCAGCAACCTTTCTTCTTTGTGCTACTATTATTATCCTCGCCTTGGGTATGGGCTCAGCAAAGCAACCCTCTACCTTGCTCGGATCTGGGGCGCATTTGCACTGCTTACATTCAGTACTTGCTTCCGTCTAGTAGCTCCGTCGAGGATGTGCAAAACCTTTTCAATGTAAAGCCAGATGCCATAACGGCTGAATCATCATCAGCTTACACAGCGAAGGCTCCTTATAAGCAATCCTTGATCGTAAAGGTGCAGTGTTCCTGTTCCCCCGAGAAGAAGTACTTCGCTTACACCTCCTATGATACCACAGCAAATGGCACTACATTCGATTCCATCGTCAACAATGCCTACGAGGGATTTGCCTGGTCAGATCATTATAACGCGACACAAACGTTTCCGCAAAATACACCAGTCCCCCTGTCTATCTTATGTGGATGTTCGAACGTGGATTGGAACTATCTGCTGAGCCACGTTGTGACTCAAGATGATACACTGCTTCTGCTGGCTCAGAGGTTCAATTCAGATGTGGCTTCGATCCAGGCTGTGAACAATGTGAAGAATGATCTCATCTACACTGGAGTTGTGTACTTCATTCCTATAAACTCTGGTAAAACTTCATCTGCCATCTCTGAACTTGTTCCCGCTTTTGTAAACTCATGATATGATATGATATCTGTAATATAAGAAGGGTATGGATTATCTGCAAAGTGTGTGTGCTGGAAATTGGCATGTCAAGAAGATCGATCTTAGCTCATTCATCTTCTTTTATTCCATGTAAATTGCAGACAGCAGGCACATGACATGATATCTCTAATGTAAGAAGGTTATGGATCACCGCGTGCACTGTGTTGTGTGTCTAAGTGATTTGCTTGTCACGAAAATTGCTTTTTGATCGTTCATGAAAAGGATTGTTAATATGGTGTATTTGTGAAGAGGCTTCAATTCTAAAAACCATTGAGTTCACAAAAAGAGCTACTCCATGCCATAAATATTTCCATCAAGATTTTCAGGTGCTTTGGCTTAGATAAAACCTTATAAGAGAATGGTTCTTTACATAAGAAAATGAGATTTTCGGATGACCTTTCCATTGGGTCATCCTACCATAAAAGTAGCTCGGCCTCTCGGCCTTGCAACGTTGCATCTTTTATGGCAAGATTACCCAATGGAAAGGTAGTGGGGAATCCATTATCCCATACTTTCAAGATACATTTAGTGTAAATGAAGGTAGATTATTAGCCTAAATGGCCCCACATGCCTAATTGTTGTCCAATGTACACGCGTGCGAAATTGTCAACTCAAATTCCTAGACATGCCTTGATGACTTCAAACATGTCATCATCACCAAGATGATGATTATTGTTACGGTCATATTTAGTTAAGGACATGGAATAGTCCTAATATGGTAGACCGGCCCTCCGGTGTTCGAGATTATTGGTCACGCCGAGATTTAATTCCATGTCAAGGCTTGTTTGTGACTAATGACCTTGAGAGGACCCAAACACTCTAATTGAGACATACGGATGTGTACATGTGAGACTGCATGAAGAGCTGTGACCTATTATAGTTGACCTGCATGGCCTCATGCACAGGAATCTACTCTCTGTATATTGGGGTGGTGATTCTACCATCGACAACTTCGTTCAGGTTACCAGTTGAGCTCTTCTCCTCCAGCTTTCACATGGCATAGCTCGGGGGCTAGATCCAGGATTGATCTAGGTTTAGTTGGGAGGTTTTGCTCCTACATGTCTCATGTTGTGTTTTCCTATCCTCATCTTAGGGGTTTTTCCTAATGGTCTTTCCAATCTGTAATGCACTACTTGGAGCAAAATGAAATCGATACTTAGTTGTGGAAGGAGTGCTAGTCTGCCATAATATGCAAATATTGCAGAGTTGTTGCTAATGTGGCACAATCATTTGTTGAGACTTGAGGTGCTGTGTAGCAAGAGCTTTAGTTAAACATAGATGATGTGTCACTACACTCTTTGTCAATTATGTTAGGTATTTGGGAGCATCTGTATGAATACAACCTATAGTAGGCCTCCCATAGCTTAGGATTGCTATAGACCATATTCACCCGGCTCCTAACAAAGACTTGATTCTATTCAGCCTGGACGCCAATTTGCCTTATTTAGCTTGTCGAGATTCATAAGCAAAACTGACTCATCAAGGACCATTTTATGGACCCAATATCATAGTAGTTATATTCTCGTCCCTACTTGCATAAATGCTTGTACAAAGATAGATCCACTCAAGTGGCTCTATGGGTATAAATGTGTCCCCATCCTTATGAACCAAGACCATGGTAAGTTATAAGTAACCAACGCATAGGTATTAGTACCTGAATGGGGGTTGCATGTTGCCCAATAGAGCTAGTTTTAATTTGGGGGATGCCTCTAATGCACTCTCCCTTGTTGTTGTATGTCCTAGTTGCCAATAGGGGAAAATCTTGCTCCCCTAAATGTCCTTTTACCTTTTAGCAATCATATATTCAAATGGTTGTGCATGGATAAATGTATCATGTTTCACATATCATCACGAGAATGATCAATAGACGTATTTTGGAACATATGGTAACTATGGTTTGTATATGACCCACGGATGTATACTTGCTAGCAAAGCTAACTACTACTACCAAAATTTCCCTACCTATCCTTATAAAAATCTTGAACAGAGATTGAATATTGTTATAAGCTGAAAAATTTGGCCTACAACATGCTAATGTGAAAAAAAAAAAAAACAACCATCTTGAAATACTCTGTGTGTGTGTGTGTGTGTGTGTGAGAGAGAGAGAGAGAGAGAGAGAGAGAGAGAGAGAGAGAGAGAGAGAGAGAACCTACACCTGCACCGGTATCTCAATCAAGAACCTACATCTACATCGATTCCAAAAAATATAAATCAATTCATACCAAGATTCACATATGAATATTAATGAATATCTAATACTTAGTCAAGGTTACTTTAGACAATAGTATATTATCCTTCCCAAAAAAGAGAACTCATTGGAATATTGCAGCCAAGCGAGAGAGAGAGAGAGAGAGAGAGAGAGAGAGAGAGAGAGAGAGAGAGAGGTTTGACACACATTAAATTTTGAATTGGATAGTTCATATACCCTAGTGCCTACTGATACTTGCAGCTTGTGGAGTCTTATGCAGTTGATGGACAAGTTGGAGGACCTTCAGGACCATCAACTAACAACACACCCCCA
Source organism: Diphasiastrum complanatum (assembly GCA_029204225.1). Classification (NCBI taxonomy): domain Eukaryota; kingdom Viridiplantae; phylum Streptophyta; class Lycopodiopsida; order Lycopodiales; family Lycopodiaceae; genus Diphasiastrum; species Diphasiastrum complanatum. The sequence continues at coordinate 58,111 of MU832759.1, forward strand.
TCAAAAGGTAGTAAAATGTGTACCTAAACTGTATGTTGCAGATAAATGCATGATTATATTATGAAGGCAAATTTTATCCTACAATTGAGAATAATCTAATTTTATTGTATCGATTGAATTGTGGATATTAGGTACTTCCTTTCAAGGACCCCATGGTGGAGTGCCGATGAAAATAATTGTGGGCAGCGTTGTTGGAGCACTACTAATTATGGTTGTGCTAGTTGTAGTTTATGTTAGATCCAAAGTTTTGGCAAATCAACAGAAAGGCAGTCTAGGTGATAAGAAGTCATTGTCAAAGGTTCAAAATAATTATACGAACTTCATTTTTGGAAGTTTTTCATCCTGTATAGGAGACAAGTCAAATCATGAAAGAACTAGCATGGACATTTTGATTCGCCCCAGCAGCTTGCGAAAAGGTAAAACTTACAAGTGCGACTCTAGGATGATATATTCGTGTTGATCATTGAACATGAAATGCTCATATTCATAAGCTTTTACATCAAAAATCTAATACATATTTTGTAACAAGGCTGAGCTAGAGTAGTTTGCCTCTTTTAAAGATTCAACAATCTTGATTATCTTGTTGTCTGTATGTTGGCTTTGAATCAATTACTACTTATATTTTTCTAATTTAGCTACTTTCATGATGGACTATAAGGGAAGCATGAGAAGTTAAGTGTAGGGCTTAAAGATGTACTTTTAAAGGGGTTGGTAGATTAGATGAGCCTAACTTTCCATATCACACAAAATTATTGTTTGTCATACATTGCATTACAACTGGGCTCTAGCTTTTCCATTCTACATCCTATGTGTTTTGATAGAGTTTATCTTTTGAAATGTAGTTGACAAACATAACTAGGCCAAGCTAAAAAATGTAATCTAGTTACCTCCCGATTTTCTCATGATTGTGGTCAATCAAAAAGGACTATAGTGCCCCTTAGATTCATAGTAGATAGGCACGAATAAATAACAATAATTATGGTGCTTTGATCATTTGTTGTGTCAAAACTATAATATTATTCAAATGATATACTACTTGTTTATTGACAGATTTGATGAACAATGTTTTCGATGTGGAAAAGCCTGTGGTTTTTACTTATGAAGAGGTTTATGAAGCAACTGACAACTTCAAAGAGGAAAGACTCCTTGGACAAGGTGGATATGGTTCAGTCTTCCTTGGAGTGCTTCGAGATCAGGTACATTTTGCATCTCATTCTTATTAACATCATGAAAAACAAAAGATCAAACTTTATTCAACACTAAAATTGTAGCAAAGTTCAATTGAATCGATTGTGAGTCCTTTTGTAAAAAAAAAATTTACTCCCTTCAAGGCTCTAGTTTAGTATATGTATTGCCTCTCTAGAGTTTGGATCTAGCACTTGATGATTTTGAATGCAAATTTGAGAAACATTACTTTTTGCCGCAAATTTTCGTTGCTCTATCTTTTGCTTTTTGTGGCAAAATCGCAGAAAATAGGCCCTTAAAATTATAACGCTCTCCCAAATGCCAAAGTCACTTTAAAATGAACAGTTTCTTCAAAATGAAATTTTCTAGTGAAGAAACAATAAATTTTAATGTTAGGCCCCTTCAAACACTTCATTCTCTTCTAACTGAATTTTTAAAGTAAGGAGCCCTTCATACTTCAAAATTAAGGAAATGGGGCCCAAGAAATATGCATCTCAGGTCTTAGACTTGAGGTAGTCATTAAATTTTTTTTAAGCACAGATCTATGGATCTCCTTTGCGCATGTTGATTTTTCTTGGTGTTTTGTGGGAGGGCCCACACTTCTGGCTGCTAACCCAAAAAAAAATTGGGTACATGATCTTCATATTGTCACCTGCTTTGTTGGCTCTCTATTGTTAGAACTTATCTATCAGTTTTTCCTTTTTACAAAGGAAAGGGAGGCGCCTACCTGCGTGGAATTTGTGTGCCTCGCATTTTTCTTTTCTCTTCAAAATTCTTTACTTGCACCTTCCAGATGTTGTAAGAAAAATTTACATTTTTTACGTGCACTTTTTGCCCGGAAGGTGCATGTAAGAAAAACCTACTGCAAAATAATTAAAATATAATTAAGGCTTGGAAGGTCCATCTCCTAGAGCCCTTCCGCCTACCGCCCCTTGGAAAAAACCTAGGTTCATGCTAATGCTACTTAACCCCTTACTTAAGCCAAAGTACGTAAGTCAAGATACAACAACATAAACAATATTAAGCAATGTAAAGTAATCAGTGTATTTCTAGCAGCCACTGCTACATATACCTCAAAATTTGAGTGTTGTAGGAATCGGGAGATTTCTACCCTTATGGACTACTGTAAAAGCAGGTAATGTCCATCGCAGTGGGGTGTATGGGTAATGTTGTTGACTGCCACCAGAAAGGTGCAGGCTCGAATCCCGACCATTGTGTAGAGACATCTAAGAAACTTAGCTCCGTAAATGGCATTGCCAAGTTGTATATGTTGTATATAACGACCACTAGTTGCTTAACATGTATGCAAAAATAAAAAGCAGGTAATGCTCCAATCAGATGTTGTTTGACAGGCTCCGTTGTGACGGTGCCGATTATTTTTTATAAGCATAAGAGATCATATGTAATTCTTTGGCCAATTCTAGGGCCCAGTAACTGAAATAGCATTCTAATCCCTTGGGTGTGCTAGGACCTCCTAATTACTCAAAATCATACCAGAGTCACTATTTAATTGTTATAACAGGCTTTTTGTATCAAGTTTCACTTTGAATTGATTTTAAGCCCAAAATTAGCCCAAATTTTTGACGCCCAATAATCAATCAGACAACATTGTACTTGATAGCTTTTTTCCCTTTTTCATGTGAAAAATATAGTAGAGTATGTGGAACATCAGTAATAGGAGCCATTTTTGAAGCTCCAGAAAACTGGCCTGTTTTGTGATTGCTCTTCTGCTGATTGTAAACACTAGTTTTGAAAAAGCTTTCTTGCAGTGGGCAGAGGCTGTCTCTATTGTGAACAAATCAAGCAATTTCAAGTCTATGCACTATTAGGCTTCAAGTGTGTTTTTCAATTGTGAAGAATGGTAGGCTGCGAATGTGTGGTAGCAGAAAGGTCCGGTAATGTATTGCTGTTTTTTTTTTGGAAAGAAATTTTTTTTTCAGCGAAGAAGTTGCATTTTTGCAGGAAGTTGCAATCAAACGGATGAAAGCCACCAGTACAAAGGAGTTTTTGGCTGAACTGAACATTCTTTGCAAAGTACATCACACTAATCTGGTAAAATCCAATTTCTGGTCATCATAATGGTAGTTTTTTCTACGCACAGACAGTCGCTTTACACGAAACCGTTATAGGAACATTTTACAGAGAGTCTGCTAATTGAAACAATATCTACTACCTTCTACAAGGGTGCGCACGCATAAGTAGCTAAGAAATTTGTCGAATAGTTTCAGGGAGGCCCAAGCTGTATGTGAGATTTATCCACCTCGGAGAGAGGCCTTTCCATATTAGAATGAGTGCTATAGTTATGGAATGTGCTGGTACATTTTTGATACAACCAGAAACAGAACTAAAAGGGCCGTCACTTGCAAAAACTGGTGAATGTTTTGTATTCCATAGTGCCCACAAAAGTTTCAAGCCTGCAAAAAGGGCAGAATAATAGGACATTTTTGTCACTAAGAGAATAGTCACAATGATAAGTGTATCATTTTTACAATATTAAGCATTTTAGAGCACATACAATATGCTTCCTAAGTTGGCAATCTGTATAGTATCCAGAATTCAATCAGGCATAATACATGTACCATACTGGCACCTGTCAGTCTTTGCCTCTGTTTGTCTGTCTCTCAAATTCTTAACTTACAAATGAAGAATGATACTTTATGATAAGACATCTTATTCATGCAATGCTGCTCATATTCTCAGATATATTACATGCGTCATGCAGGTAGAGCTTATTGGCTACTGTACAAGTGAAGATTATCTCTTTCTAGTGTATGAATATGCAGAAAACCGAGCATTGAGTGATCACCTTCATGATCCAGTTGCCAAAGGTACAAGCACAGTAGTACAACATGTGCCTAGTTGGTTCTTTTATTAAGGTTTCAGTTGTGGATGCAATGAAAAACTTTAATATACGATTTATCACCCCTCCCAACCATTTCAATTGAAACATCTTAGTCGACAACCTGAGCAATTACCATGTCAGGACTCAGCAATGAGCTCATCACGAACTATAATTTGAGTGGCACACAAATTATCGTCTGAGTGGCCATTTGCGCCTTACCAGTTGAAAGGCTACAACTGACTTTGTTTCACGAGGCACAAACTACACCTAGGAAGCTAGATTTTTGTGAGCTCCTTGTTTGTGCATGAAAGAAAATGCTCTGCCACCTCAGTTTCAGTGTGATTTCATTTCCATTAAATGCTATATGGCTGGCCATCCCTCACAAGAGCATTGGAATTTTTACATTACAGTACTTATATGCAGCTACTCAATTAACAATAGACTCAGAACCTCAGAAAATTAATTATGGGCCATCACACTCTTTGATAGTTATTCTAGAGTACGTAAGAGGTCTAGGAACAAATATTGATGCAAAGATCCTCCCAACACGCATATGGGTAGTTGTTCTCAAGAGTTGTGACGAAGACAATCAGAGATTTCGCGAGTAACTTTCTGCATGTCTATAAAGGTCATTTTGTGGTAACTGGTACTCCAAAGATATTTGCATTGATGTCAGGATACGAACTGGATAAGGGGAATATTTGTGCAACGGACTCTTTTGAAAGAAATTGTCATTCATTGGTTACATGTACCTTTCCTGTCCAATTTGTTTTTTGTTGGTTGGCATCTTGATAACTTAAACATGTGAAATTTCATTACACTTCAGGATTTACACCCTTGACATGGAATGCCCGAGTACAAGTTGCACTGGATTCAGCCAGGGGGCTTGAATACATCCATGATCATACAAAAGAACACTATGTGCATCGAGATGTCAAAAGCAACAATATTCTGCTGGATTCTAACTTCAGAGCTAAGGTGAGATCTACTTATCTACAAGAAATTGAAGTGAAAGTTTTACTGTAATGTTTGGAGGCTTAGAAACTATCTATAATTGAGATTGTGTCAGGTGCACCCATAATATGTCCACACAATTTAGAACATTACTTCCCAAATCTCTAAGATACACCATCCACCAAGTCTTCGAGGGTTTTACATGGATAGCATGAAAACTAAATTTTCTATTTGTTTGTTGTCGTCTTACACACATGATTGATATCATGCTTGGGCTAAATCTGTGTAATGGAATTGCACAATCCAGGTTGCAGACTTTGGCTTGGCAAAGCTTGTGGAAAAAACAGTTGATGGTGAACTCCCTGCTACACGGGTTGTTGGAACTTTTGGCTACCTTGCTCCAGAGTAGGTCACTGTACTTGTTGTTGCTTAAATTTGTCACGTATGAAGTATCTAAGAAAATTCATAAAATCTTTAGTGTGGAAAGCACTGGGCTATTTAGTTTGCTACTGTATACACGAGATTTATATACCTTCGACAATGTACTCATAGAGCACGCAAATCTGTTATCACTATCCGCTATTGTGAAAGGTCACAAAGAGACCATCACTGAATCTCAGGAGGGTAAGTGACAATGATAAGACCAGTAATATCATCTGCTTCTGCAGGTATCTACGGGGTGGCCAAGCTACGTCCAAATCTGACGTGTACGCATTTGGAGTTGTTCTATTTGAACTCGTCACAGGCAGAGAGGCTATCTCAAAAAGTAAAGTCATGACATATTCTGCTCCTGAACGAAGATCCATAATCCCCATTGTAAGTATGTGATATTCTAAACAGTGCGTGGATGAACTTATCTGAAAACTAGTTTGACGGGATTGGTAGCTGGGCAATGATGCTGACTTTGTGAACAATAAAAACGAGAGATGATTATTGAAATTTGTGCCTGTTATGACCTACACACAGACGCTCAACTTTTACACGTTCTATGCTCAAAGAATCTTCTGCTAGGCCATTGTGGTGTCTATCACCAATATGTGTACCAACATAAGATCTTCTGGCTACAAGGTCAGACAAGTAGAATGAAAGAACTTAACCAGAAAGATGTCAATAAATTATCCATTAGATGCATCTTTTTGAATTAGCCACGTTGTGGTATGATGCTTTAACAATCTCGTCAAATGATCCTATGGTAGACAACTTGAAAAGCTTTCTGGCTTCCTTCTGCTTTATTCACTATTAACCAATCGCAATACGAGTAAAAAAAGTTTAAACCTTGTCTGGAGCAGTAATAATTGTTGTGATTGACATGAACAATTTAAATGAACAAGCTAAGACTACTTCCTCTATAAGAGTCTGTAACCCCGAAGAATGTCAATGCTTTTAACATCAACACTAAGAAATAAATCGAATGTAAATAAAATGTCTGAAAGAAACTACTTCGTATCAACAGTCTGGAAAGAGGGATTGAGTTACAGTTTTGTACATTTTCCGCAATATATCTGAATATAGCTTGGGCCCAAAACTTCTCTGAGAGGCATACAAAGCTCAAAAAACTTACAACTTTCCTTTCTAAACAATGAACATTGACAAGTTGCCTTTATGTGTTTACCGTATGTCCTCAATTTCATGATTGTCCCAATGAAGGATCAGGCATATTATGTGGCCACATATTTGGTATACAATGCATTTTTGTTATAAGTACTTTTTATGTACTGAGTCATCAAAATTTTTGGGCTCTTTCGAGCTAGTCAGTTTTGCTCTTTTGAACGTGGGGTAAACTTTATCCATGAGCGAAATTCTGCATTTAATGAGTACAAATGCTACTAGTGAAGTATTAGAATACAAAGAAATTAGATTCTTTGTAAGATGCCTAACAGCCATTCATGATGTCATTCATTTTGCTGCAGATGCTTGCTGCCCTTAAGGATTCCACCCCTTCGGACATCAATCCGTTGCAGAACATAGTGGATCCAAGTTTTGAGGCCATGTATCCAGTTGACAGTCTTTATAAGGTGATCCAACCCCCTAGAAAAGCCCTTCATGTTTTCTTCACTTAAGAGTCGGCTATATGTATATTTTCCATTTCCTATGTCGATGTCCAGGTATTTCAGTTTTGCACATGCCTGCTACACACTAACACACTAATGATTGGCTGCTTTTTGACAGATGGCAACTCTGGCCAAGCAATGTGTGGAGGAGGATCCCTTGCTAAGACCTGACATGAAACAAATTGTATTCACTCTCTCTCAAATCCTATTTTCCAGCATAGAATGGGAAGCCACCCTTGCTGGAACCAGTCAAGTCTTCAGTGGAATCTTTCAGGGCAGGTAGATAGTAAAAAATCAAGGACCAGTACCATATCCGAAATTCAGAGCTTATGATATATTCTACTTAATGACAAGATAGCACAAAGAAGCTATATTTAACAAAATACGATTCAGGGATGAAACCATGATCACGTACCAAAGGCCAGAGGAAGTTGGGACAAAGCAAAAATCTGCTATTATTCCAGTTTTTTCAACAGCTAAGTCATCAAATTTAAGGCTTTTGGGCCGATGATGAGGGGCACTCTTATCATAGCACAAGAAGTTCTGAAGGTGCAGAACTTTCAACTATCTCTGAGAACCCTATAAAAATGTAGCATACTTCTTTCTTAAGTTTGCGGCTTCACGTTTTGAGAAAGATTGTCAAAGAGGTTATTTCGCTTGGTAAAATAAGTATTTCCTAATACCTATTTGTAAATCTGATTCTTAATCTGAATTCTGAAAAATGTTATAAAAGGCCTTAGAGCAGTTTGTGGACAATCTCGACACAACTGTTCAATTTGACAAATTAAGTTTATGTGAAGCTTTATTTACCTTGCTTTGATGCCTACATTGGCCACACGGAGTGTACAACTTGTCTTTTGTGAACGACTGTCGTTGAGATTACTAGTGTGGCAAGTCAGTCATCATGAATCCATTTAAGCAAAATTTCTATGATCTATCAACATTAAGCTAAGTATATTTCCTCAGATCCCATATGTGTTCGTGGCCGTGGGGCTCACTGCTACTGGACCCAAATATGATCTGAACGCTCATCCCTAGCTACCTGGCTTGCAGGCGTTAGTTAATATATATGAATTGTATTACTAAGTAATCTGTTTTACTTTAACAGTTACTATGTAAATTAACATGGAGCATGAATGGGAGTCTCTCTTACATACCGAGGAAACATTTTTCCATTTGGTTTGTGGCTGTAGAAAGAATCGTCATCTGACAAATTTTCTGAAGTTTTCTTCCATGACAATTTCTTGTCTTTGATAATAAAGTAAGAGATGAATATGGCTTAATTGCATTGCCAAAGGTCTTCTTGTAGCCATTTTAAATTCTGATCTCATTTGACAATAGTTGAACGGATATAGTTGGCGTTGCATATAAAAAAAAGATGAACATGGTAATTCTGGGTTGGTCAAGAGTTGTTAATCTGGAGCTGGTGAGGCAGTATTATCGAGCTTTTACAATATCAGATTCAGATCTCAACCAGGTAGTTTTTAGAAATTGGATCGTATATTGCCTCAAGGGAAACCTAAAGTCGGGTTTTTTATATGTAATTCACAATGGATTGTCCAATGCAATATCTAGTGATTGCAGAATTCACGATTGTCATATTGGGCAGTTTCAAAATTGAATTGTCAAGAGGTAAGTCCTGATTTTCAGACTCGACTGCTACCATATGCTACTAGCTAAATTCTTTTTCAAGTTCACATTAAAGCTTCTCTGAAACAAACATAAATCAAACTAATGCATGTGAAAATAATCACACGACCAACTATATTCGTGTATAAAAGAGGCAGTTTGAACATTGTAAAAAGGGGGGGGGGGGGGGGGGGGGGGGGGGGGGGGGGGGGGGGGGGGGGGGGGGGGGGGGGGGGGGGGGGGGGGGGGGGGGGGGGGGGGGGGGGGGGGGGGGGGGGGGGGGGGGGGGGGGGGGGGGGGGGGGGGGGGGGGGGGGGGGGGGGGGGGGGGGGGGGGGGGGGGGGGGGGGGGGGGGGGGGGGGGGGGGGGGGGGGGGGGGGGGGGGGGGGGGGGGGGGG